>CM070791.1:1124436-1158577 GCA_036346955.1 Dipus sagitta | reverse complement strand
GTGTTGTGGTAGTTTGAATAGATGGCCACCAATACATTTAGTGTTTTATTAGTTGGTAATTTGCATCTGCAGCCACCTGGCTGGAGGCAATGTCACTGGGTGGATCTTAGGGTCCAGCCCAAAGCTGTGGTGGTGGGTTTGCAATTTCAGTCTAAATATATGCAAAGTGCCTAGTTCCCCTTGGAGTTCTTGAAGTGTGCTGTGCTATATGGCTTTTTTTTCTCTCTCTCTCTTTGCCTGGTCCTTTAAGAGGTGGCCAACTCCTACCATTATGGAAAATCCCCTGGATCTGTAAGATTCAATAAACATACCTTCCTCCATAATTGTGCATGGTCTGGAAGTTCATCTCAGCAAACCTGAAGGTGTTTAAAAGAGATATTGGTACCGGGAGTGGGGTTACGTGAACATGGCCATGTGGATTTGGGTCTTTGAAGCCTTTTGGAGGAACAGGCATGGACTTGGTGCTTGCAACTGAAGATGCCTTCTGGAGTGGCAAAACAAATTTTATGGACTATTTTGATGAGGGTTTGAGAGTGCTGATAGTATTGAACTTCAGTGCTTGGTTTATGAGCTTTTTAAGGGGAAGGAGAGACTAAAGAGGACTTTGTTGGAACTTGGCTGCTGACATAAGGGCTGTCTGTGTCCTGATGCCCAGGCCCAGAGAGTTTGACCACGGTTAAATTTGTAATGGACTTATGTGCTTGACTAAAGATATTGGACTAAGATATTTAAGATTTTAAGTTGGAAAACTTCAAGCACGTTAAAATTACAGGCTCTGAGACTGGTTTTAGGTTACTGAAGATGATTTTGTGAAACACATTAGGAATCAAAGGAAGATGACCCAACTCCTTTACATTAAAAGAATGAGAAAATGCTTGAGGAAAGACTATGACAGACATACAAACTCTTTTGGGAAAGAGTTGTGTGAAGATGGAACCTGCTATTCGAGGTTACAATTTATTTTAATCCCTGAATCAAGACTATGTCTGTGTCCTGCACACCTGGTATTAGTTTTGGAAGCATGATAAATGCATGGAGTAGGTCAAGAAGTGAACAGCCTTCCAGAGGTTGCTGCTGAGATGTGGAATGAGGCAGGGCATGATGACCCTGATAGGCTTTAAGAGTCTTTGGAAGGTGGACCATGGTTTTCATGGAGACCTAAAGATGTTTTGGATATACCAGGACTGCGTAAGGGCTACCATGGAGTGCACTGTTGGCCTGGGATAGAAGTGTTCCCTAGCTACTCTGCCCAGATTGAGGGGCAAAATTGGAAAATCTAGAGACTGTCAATCTCTAGTTATATTGGACCTGAACTGAAGAAGTTTGATGTTTGTTTGATGGTGTTTGAGTTTTCATTGTTTTAGTCTCTCCTTGATATGCCTTATACCATTTGAAGATGTTTACTCAATACCTTTATATGTTGAACATGTTTAAGTTGTCTGATTTCACAGGACTCACAGCTAAGAGACATTCTTAAATCTCAGGTGAGACTTGGGACTTTGGAACTATGTCAAGTTGGTCAAGACTGTGGGGACCTTTGAAATTGGACTGAATAAAATTTACAACATGTGATGGTTTTGAATCTATTGGGGGCCAAGGCAGGAATGTGGTAGTTTGAATAGACAGCCCGCAACATATTCAGAGTTTTATTAGTTTGTAGTTTGCATCAGCCACCTTGATGGAGGTAATGTCACTGGGTGAGTCTTAGGGCCCAGCCCAAAGGTGTGGTGGTGGGATTACAATTTCAATCTAAAGATATACAAAGTTCCTAGTTCCGCCTGGAGTTCTTGACGTGTGCTGTGCTGTGTGGCTTTTTTTTCCCCCCTCTCTCTCTGCTTGGTCTTTTCAGAGTGTATGAACTCCTACCATTATGGAACTTCCTGTGGATCTGAAAGCTTCAACAAATATGCCTTCCTTCATAACTGTGGCTAGTCTGGAAGTTCATCTCAGTGATCCTGAAGCTGTCTTCAACAATGTACATGAAGCAGACCTGGTCACAGAGTTCGTGGTCAGGAATCTGACATGAAAATTCATGTTCAGATTTCTTTCTTCTTTTTATTCAGTCCAAGGCCCCAGCCCATTGAATTTCCTCCTCATATTTAGGGTGGGTCTTCTAACCTCAACTCTCCTAACCTAGAAAATCCCTCACAGACATGCCAAGACATTTGTTTCCAGCATGATTTCAAATGCTGTCAAATTAACAAGTGAGATTACCCATCATACCAATCCTGGGTTGAAACTTCTAAAACCAAAGCTATGTTCTGCAGGGTATGGGATCTTATTCCTGTAATCCCAACACTCAGGAATTAGAAGCAGGATGATCATGCATTAGTGGTCTCCCCCAGATACATTACAAGTTCAGGACCTGCTTAGGCCACAAAGAAAACAAACAAAGGAAGTAAAAGAAGATGATGAGGTGGTGGGATAAGAGAAAGAGAAGACTTGAAAATGACAGAAAAGAAGGAAAGGGGAAAAAAGACAAATTAATCAAATGTTAATTATCATTCCCTTAATTATGGTGAACTCCCTAGCTCCTCTTATACATGACCATCAGGTATAGATGCTGTTTCAACAAATGAGAATGGAATCTGACAAATTACACCTTGGATTGTGCTCTGCATTCCATGACCACTTTAACAAACATTTGTACACACACTTACAATACTAATTAATAAGCTTAAAATGAAAGTGGAAATATAGTAACATAGTTCAAAGTTACCAAAAGGTAGAAAAATTTCTTAAAGTAATTAAGAAATATTTTAACAGAATTTAAAAAAAACATGCTAAATTTGTATATTCACATAGTGCAGATACAACTACTCAGAGGAAAATTTGTAGCTTGAGAAACTTATTAGAAATAGTATTTCAAATCAATAACCTATGATGTCATTATAAAAGGCAGAAACCAGAGAAACTAAATCCAAAGTAAGGAGAAGGAGGTGGATAACAAAGAATGTAATAGAAATAAGTGTAAGGAAGCAGAGAGAAAATATCAATGAAAGTAAATTCTTTGAAAACATGAAACAATTTTGATATTATCTAAATTAATCATGACAAATGAGAGAAAATACTAATTTTGAGGATCACAAATGACAGAAAGCATACCCCAACCAACCATACAGAAATTTAAAAAAAAATTAATGGAACCAAAAAATAAATTTATTCCCAAAATATTGCCAAACAAGTTGAAATGGAAACATCCTAACAAGACACAAATAACTAAAATGTTATTCAGAAGAAAATATGGTTAATTTTGTAAGATGTGGATATAGCAATTATTTTTTCCAAGGTAGTGAGTGTGAGTGTGGCTATGAAAGTGCAGCACAACAAGGTTTTGGAGGTAATAACACAGGTCCAAATCTTGACTTTGTGATAATGATGCATATAGTTAAATGAGCTCAGAAATTAAATAGGTTCTGTACATGAATCAATGTCAATTTGCTTATGTTAACATGGTACAATAGTCATATAATGCATTAACATTGGGGAAACTGTTATGAGCACTTTGTACATTTGTGCAAACTTCTTTTAAAGTATAAATAGTTTCTTTTTTATTTTTCGAGGTTGGGTCTCATGCTAGTCCAGGCTGACCTGGAATTCACTATGTAGTCTCAGGGTGGCCTTGATCTCATTGTGATCCTCCCACCTCTGCCTCCCAAGTACTGGAATTAAAGGCATGTGCCACCATGCCAGGCACCTAGTTTTAGCATACAAAATTAAAAACAATTCCTACTTACAAACCACTAAATCAAGTATGCACAGTATTAGAATTTATCAACAATCTAAATAAGAATAATATCCATCTTTTCAAACTATTCCTGTTGTTTTCGTTTGTGTGCTTTATTTATTTATTTATTTATTTATTTATTTATTTATTTATTTATTTATTTTTTGAGGTAGGGCCTTTCTCCAGCGCAGACTGACCTAGACTTTATTATGTAGTCTCAGGTTGGTCCTTATACCTCTGCATCCTGGGTGCTGGGATTAAAGGTTTGTACCAGCACACCCAGGAAACTCTTCAAATAAACAAGATATTATATACATTTTCCAACTAATCTTATAAGGTCAATATTTTCCTGATCACAAACCCAAAGGAAGATGTCACAGGAAAGCTACAGACTAATGCCTCTCATGAGCATACACATAAAAGCAGAAGCCAGCAAAATCTGGCAAAATAAAAACAAATGTTTATATGTCATGAGTAAGTGAAATTTACTCCATGAATGAAAGGTTAGTTAATATCTTTAATATCATAAGATGCACTACTACATATAGTTCATAATGTTAATAGAACTAAGGATAAATGCCACATGATCATCTCAATAGTTACATTAAAAAGTTCTACTGTGTCTTCCAGACATGGTATCACCATTATATTCATGACCTAACAGTGACCATTGTTATCTGAAGAAGATTTTCACATCAATGGACCCAAAAACATTCTGCCAAGGATCATGGAGGAGGATATGAGGCCTCCATCCCATTGTGGACAGTGATTGGCAGGTTCTGGTTGCTGGAGGAAACCATACACATATTCTTCAGTGCTGAAGATAATAGTAAATCATATGTGCTCTAGAAAATAATTATCCACCCATACCCAAACAGGCAAACCTAATTAAACTCACATAGATTCACACACACTAGGAAAAAATACCTAAAAATAGAGGATAAAAAGCTTGGCATGGTGACACATGTCTTTAATTCCAGAACTCTGGAGGTAGAGGTAAGAAAATTTCTGTGAGTTTGAGGCCAGCCTGAGACTACTGAGCTTGGGCTGGAGTGAGATGCTTCCTCAAGTAATAAAATAAAATAAAAGATATAGCCAGGTGTGGTGGCACATGCCTTTAATACCAGCACTTGGGAAGCACAGGTAGGAGGATCTTCATTAGTTTAAGACCACCCTGAGACTACATAGTGAATACCAGGTCAGTCTGAGCTGCAGTGAAACCCTACCTCGAAAAACCAAAGTAAATAAATAAATAAATAATAAATAAATAAATAAATAAATAAGAGTACTTAGGAATAACATGGGTTCAGTAGGAAGGGAGTAGGGAAGGTGACAAGAAAAGTAGAGGAGAGGATTATGATCAAATTACATAAGTTACAAGTATGAAATTGAATATAAAAGCAATTTCAAAAATGAGCCAATTAAAGAGAAGAAGATGAAAGTTCATACTATCCACAATCCTTTCTTAGTAATATCCATTTCAACTGGGAATATGAGAGAAAGACTTCAATCTCATCAGAAATTTGAAAAAAAATCCATTTGAGATCATATTATGGTCTTATCAGTAAAAGATAGTAATTTTTCTCTAAAATTGGGAGTAAGGAAGTCCACTATCAATACTCCTACTTAACAATGAACTGTTGTGTGGCACAAGGGAAGAAAAAACATGATATTTAGAATAGGTGATTTGTAAAGTTCTTTATTTTCAGATATCAAATTCATGTGTCTAGAAGACCCATCATAGTGTCAACTAGAGAGATTTTTCTCAGAGATTGACAACTAACTTTAAAATTTATATTCAAAACAAAGAACAATGAATATAGCAAATCACCTTGTAAAAGAACATTGGCTCAAAATTTAATACATACCTAAATGTAAGAGCTAAAATTACAGCATTCTAGCAAAACAGTATAGATCTTTAAGTATTTATCTTAGACAAGGTTGTCTTTGATAAAACACCAAAAGCACATACAATAAAATTTTTAAAATGACAAATAGGTCATTATTAAAATTAAAGATGATTGTGTCTCAAAATATACCAAAAAAGCATAAACATAAGGCATATATTTGAAGAAAGCATTTACAATTTATTCGATAAAAGACTTGTTTACATAAAACAAAAAGAACTCAGATTTACTTATGTCTAGATGAATGCCAATGTTTCAAAATATGCAGGCCTAAATTGATAGGATATGAGTGGCCAAACATTTTTTTAAAATAGTTGATATGATTAGTCATTAGGGAAATAAAACTTAAACATACAATGAAATACCCCTGTACATATACTCGGATGGCTTTGGATAAAGAGAAATAATAAGAACTGTTAGTTGAGATTGTGGAGAAATGGAAGCGTGCATACACTGGTGGTAGGAATTGAACTAAAGAAGGAAGATGTGGGAGGAACCAAAGGAATCTCCTAGTCAGGTTTCAAATTACAGGCAGTGAACATGGTGATGGATCTACCTGGTTATGAGCATTCATTATCCTTTAAGAACATAAAATTGATTCCAAATGTGGAGCAGTGGTCATCACGTGCCAAGATGTCATGGGAAGCTGGAACATCTCATCTTGGTTCCAAAGAAATTCAAACTTCTGACTATTGACAAAGTTACAAGGTGCCAACTTGGTGGGCTCAGGATACAAATCATTGAGCTAGATACCTTAAACTAGAATTGGTCTTTGCAGAAATGCTGCTTAATATTAGTCTCATATATTAATGTCAACAAATGTGCCTATAGACATATTATATACTTGAGGTAAATTATTACATTAGTACTTATATTATTATAGATTATATTACTATATTATGATAACAAATATTTGCATACATTTTTAAAAGCCTAATAGAGACCTGGGTAAGGTGGTACACCCCTATAGTGCCAGGACTCAGGAGGCAGAAGTAGGAGGATTTCTGCAAGTTTGACACTAGTCTACAGCTACAGAATATTTTCCAGACTAGCCTGAGCTAGAGAGAGACCTTGCCTCAAAATTAAAAAATAAATGAAAGCCTGATAGAATTTGACTTCTAGCTCTTCAATTTCCTTAGGGTCTATACAAGTTTAATTTTCTTTATTTAAACAGGAATCCCTATCCTATGCTGCTCAAATCACTGTATTTGTAAACAGATAACATATTTATATTCACACCATCATTCAGGGAGTGAAAGTCAACCTTAGCATGAATCATACCATGTCTCACCTACAAATATTTTTGCTTTTTTTTTTTTTTTTTTTTTTTTTTTTTTTAGGCAGACTCTCGCTTTAGCCCAAGCTGACCTGAAACTCACTATGTAATCTCAGGCTGGCCTCAAACTCATGGAAATCCTTGTAACTCTGCTAGGACTAAAGTCATGTGCCACCAGGCTCGATTTCATGCACAAATGTTTTGCTGCTGGTAACATGAGGCTTAGAATTCATGAGAGTGTCATTAGCTGATGACATTGAAGGCATGTATTTTGAATGTATTGTAGTCAGCTCCCCATGGCTGAGATTAACTTCCAAATCAGGCACATTTAGGGGAGGAATGGGATTTCTTTCAGGCTTACAGATCCATAATGGTGGAAGAAGCTGGCTGCCTTTCACAGATGCAAGCAGACAGAGAGAGACAACCACCATCAGCTGCCACCACAAAGCAAGCATTCCCAGCTAGGTAGCAAAACTATAGGGAACCCAGGCACAACTCAGACTGTTCTGCATACCATACCATTAGGCTGAAATTCAGACCCATGCCAGTGGCATCTACAGCTACCTGTCTGTAAAGCCAAGTTTTAATAAAAACACATGAGCCCACTGTGGGTCAAAAATTCAAACTACTATGGTTTGTAAGACATGAATCACAGGGCTGAACCGTGTATTAAAGGATAGTGTTTCCTCCACCAATTTATATGTTGAAGACCTAACCCTCAATATCTCACATGTAACTGTATTTGGAGATACCATTTAAATTGAGGAAATTTAAGTTTAAATTAAATCACTTGTATTTCTAATAAGAAAGGTGGACTAGGCCACACACACAAAACATACACCACTCCACAGCATAAATATACAGGGAAAATATGGCCATCTGTAGCACAATGAATGAGACTTCAGTAAAAATGCACCCTGTCTCTTTCTTTTCTGGCTTCACCAGAATTAGGAGTTAATAAATTTCCATTGTCTAAGCTGAAAGAGAAGAAGTGTGGATATATTCTATACCATACATGAACCTCAAAAGCTTTATATTATGTGATAGAAAGGTGTTGTTATTACCTGTGGTCTGTGAAGCTTCTCTTTGTAGGTGGTAGTGACTACTGGGAGACATAAAACTCATTAAAGTGCTGAGAATATGTGCTGATTGGGTGCATAGTGATAAAAAAGATATCTCTATCACACCCTCCAATGTCCAGGAATTATTATGAAAGAGGAGGTAGAAAGCATGTAAGAATCACAGGATGGAAACAGTAGTTTAACATGTTGTTCTCCAGGACATGGAATGCCTATAACAGTTATTACCCCACAAAGACTGTAATTCCTGCACAAAGCCTACAAAATATTTGATCCATCAACATGTCATCATGGATGGTAGAGAAAGTGAAAAACATATCCAATTAGAAGATTGACTAGTTGGACACATGATGGAATTCAGCAGGAGGATGATAGAGCACAAAAGAAGGTAATGGAAGGAGGTTGGGATCAAAATACATTATATACATGTATACAAAGTGCCCCAAATGGGCTTCAAAGATGGGGACTTCTGGTCAAGATGGCGACCGCCTAGCTTCGCTGCAAATCCTGGGGAAAGAAAGGCAAGATATTAAGGGTACATAGTGGCATTTAGGGGAGAGAAATCTGGGAGGACACAGAGGCGGGGGAACAGGGAATTGCGGATCCCCTTGTGGGCGGATAGCCACCCCCTCACCCCAAATAACCGCCCTGTCCACAGCACCACCTCTGCCCTGCTGCTGTGCCTGTCATTGTTCCCTGTGTGCGGAAGCTTAGAATGCTCCGCACTCTCCTCCACTTCCCCACTTACTGAGCGAACCCAGTCCCACAGCAGGTGCCACACAAGCTCAGACTGTGTCTCTCACTTGCGCCAGCTCAGGTGCCATCCCCTACCTGTCTGCTGCACCAGCTGTCCACCATTGTTCTGTGGCGGGAGAGGGCAGACTGCTTCCAGTTCCCAGCGTTCCCAGCAAGAGTTCAGGCTGCTTCAGTGCTTGGTGCCTCAGTAACACTCCTAGCTCAAACACAGGCAGCTTTGGCACATTACTGCTTGAGAACTCAAGCAACTTTGGCGCCCCTGCCAGGCAGTAGATAGGCGGCTTTGGCAAGTGAGAGCCAAAGCCCAGGCTGCTTGGCAACTGCCCCAGGCTGCATAAGATTCCCATTGTTCTTGAGCCCAGGCTGATATGCCCACCTACCAGCCCATACACTGTCATGGGCAGAACACAGAACAAAAAAATATAACATGAAAAATCAAATGAAAGAAAATCCAGCTAGATCACCCAGTCCCACAATGAATACATCGAACCAAAACATAGAAGAACCAATAGGACCAGAACACCAAATTGAAGCTATGAGCAATGCAACCCTGACCAACCTACTGGTAGAACTTGCAGGAAAGCAACAAAGGGCCGATAATCGTGTGGATGCTGCCATCAATAAACCAGAACTAATAGATAAGAACTTGGAAGGATTAGACAAGAAATTGAAAGGATTTCAAAGAGAGTTAAGAGATTTGAGGGAGAGTGAAAAAAAAAAAGAAGACCTTAAAAATCAGCTGTCCATGCTAAATGAAGACATAAAGAAATGCAAGGATAAACTCCAAGAGTCATCAAGAAAATCAGAAAATGATGTGAAAAGTGAGCTTGACAGAGGGATGGAAATTATACATAGAAAAGAAGTAGAAAATGCAAACTTAATTGAACAAGTCCAAAACTCGCTAGAAGCTCTCAAGAATAGAGTCAGCCAAGTGGAGGATAGAAACTCTGATCTGGAAGACAAGATGGAAGAAACAGTTCGAGAGTTCAAAAATTTCAGTAAGTTAAAAAGCTCCTGTGAACAGAACATGAGGAAATTGTGGGATACACTTAAACGTCCCAATATCAGGATCATTGCAATGCCAGAAGGAGAAGAAATTCAGACCAAAGGCATGGAGAACTTATTTAACAAAATAATTGAAGAAAACTTCCCCAGTCTCTTAAAAGAAAGGGCCATCAAGATACAAGAAGCCAATAGAACTCGAAACAGACTGGACCAAAGGAGAAACTCTCCAGGACATATTATCATTAAGACTCTAAACATTGACACCAAAGAGAAAATCCTAAAAGCAGCTAGGGAAAAACAGCACACCACCTTCAAAGGTAACCCCATCAGAATTACTTCACACTTCTCAATGGAAACCCTGAAAGCTAGAAGGGCCTGGAATGAAACACTGCAAAGTCTAAGAACCTATGGTTTCCAACCCAAACTACTCTACCCAGCAAAAGTATCCCTTATAATAGATGGTGAAAGAAAACATTCCATGACAAAACTCAGCTTTACAATTATATGAACACAAAACCAAACCTACAGAGAGTATTTCAGGAAATTCTCCACAGAGAAGAAAAAAATAATCAAACACAATTGCCTACAAGAAGCAGATCACAACAAAACTCAGAGTAGGCACAAAAAACTTCAACGTCCATGAAAATACCAACCCACATTTACCATCACAATATGGCAGGGATCAAATCAAATCTCACAGTCATTACCCTAAATATTAATGGCCTTAATTCACCCATCAAGAGACACAAGCTAACAGGATGGATCAAAAAATTAGACCGCTCAATCTGTTGCCTTCAAGAAACCCACCTCACCATTAAAGATAGACATCTCCTCAGGGTGAAAGGGTGGAAAACAGTATTCCAAGGAAATGGGAATAAGAAACAAGCAGGTGTAGCTATACTCATATCGGATAAAATAGACTTCAAACCAAAAATAATCAAAAAAGACAAAGAAGGCCACTTCCTACTTATCAAGGGAAAGATCCATCAAAGGGTATTACAATCATAAATGTGTATGCACAAAACACGGGGGCACCACAGTTCATAAAACAAAACCTACTTGACAATAAAACAGAAATAACCACAAACACCAGCATAGCTGGGGACTTCAATATACCATTATCAGCAATAGACAGATCATCCAAACAGAAACTCAACAGGGAAGTAAGACAGCTCAACAAAACCATAGATCACTTAGACCTAACGGACATCTACAGAACCTTCCGTCCCTAAATCCACAGATTACACATTCTTCTCAGCAGCCCATGCAACATTCTCTAAAATAGACCATATACTGGGTCACAAAGACTGCCTCCACATATTTAGGAAGATTGACATAATTCCCTGCATGATATCAGATCACAATGCCATATTGCTAGAAATCAACAACAAAAGACCCACCAAGAATCCCAATGGCACCTGGAAACTGAACAGCACACTTTTAAACAATAAATGGATAGTGGATGAAATAAAGAATGAAATTGCAAAATTTCTGAAATTGAACGACAATGAGAACACATCATATCAAAACTTATGGGACACAATGAAGGTGGTCCTCAGGGGAAAATTCATAGCACTCAATGCCTTCATAAAAAAGACAGAGAGGTCCCAAATCAATGACCTAACCATCCACCTAAAGGCACTGGAAAAACAAGAAAAATCCAACCCAAAGAGCTCCAGAAGGAAAGAAATAATTAAAATCAGAGCAGAAATCAATGAACTGGAAATGAAGGAAACAATTAAAACAATTGACAAAACAAAGAGCTGGTTCTTTGAAAAAATAAACAAGATTGACAAACCCCTGGCCAATCTGATCAAGCAAAAAAAGGAGAAGCTTCAAATTAACAAAATTCAAAATGAAAAAGGACAGCTCGTAACAGACATAAGTGAAATTGGGAGAATCATCAGGACTTATTTCAAAAACCTCTACTCCACAAAACTGGATAATGTGGAGGAGATGGATAAATTCTTGGATGCATACCATCTACCAAAGCTAAACACAGAGCAGATTAATCATCTCAATCAACCGATAACACTCATAGAGAATGAAAAAGTAATAAAAAAAAAAACCTCCCAAAAAAGAAAAGTCCAGGACCAGATGGCTTCTCACCTGAATTCTATCAAACCTTCATGGAAGAACTCAAACCAATCTTCCTCAAACTGTGCCACACAATTGGTGAACAGGGAAAGCTACCCAACTCCCTTTATGAAGCTAGCATCACCCTAATTCCAGAACCAGGCAGAGATGCCACAAGAAAAGAAAACTACCGGCCTATTTCCCTGATGAATTTAGATGCAAAGATCCTAAACAAAATCCTTGCAAACCAAATCCAACAACACATCAAAAGCATTATCCACCTTGACCAAGTGGGATTCATTCCAGGAACACAGGGATGGTTCAACATATGGAAATCTGTCAATGTAATACACCACATAAACAAGGTTAAACATAAAAACCACATGATCATTTCGATAGATGCAGAAAAGGCCTTTGACAAGATTCAACACCACTTCATGTTCAAAACATTGGAGAGAATTGGCATGGTTGGTTCATATCTTAACCTAATAAATGCAATATACGAAGCTCTGAAGGCCCAAATAATACTTAATGGAGAGACACTGGAGGAATTCCCATTAAGATCAGGAACAAGACAGGGTTGTCCACTCTCACCTCTGCTTTTCAATATAGTACTGGAAGTCCTAGCTCAAGCAATAAGACAGGAGAAGGAAATAAAAGGGATACAATTTGGAAAGAAAGAAGTTAAGTTTGTTTTATTCGCTGATGACATGATTATATATGTAAGAGACCCGAGAGACTCCATCCCAAAACTCCTGAAGGTGATTAACTCCTGTAGCAAAGTAGCAGGATACAAAATCAATGCACAAAAATAAGTAGCCTTCCTTTATGCAAATGACAAAGATACAGAGAAAGAAATAAGGGACATAGACCCATTTTCAATTGCAACAACAACAAAAAATACCTTGGAATAACGTTAACCAAGGAAGTGAAAGATCTATACAATGAAAACATAAAAACACTCAAAAAAGAAATTGAGGCCGAATTGAGAAAATGGAAAGACCTCCCAAGTTCCTGGATAGGCAGAATTAACATTGTGAAGATGACAATCCTAGCAATGGCAATATACATATTTAATGCAATTCTAATTAAAATCCCTACGGTGTTCCTCACAGAGATTGAAAAAATGATCTCAAATTTTATATGGAAAGGCAGAAGGCCTCACATTTCCAAACATATCCTCAGCAAAAGAAATACCTCTGGAGGCATCACCATACCTGATCTAAAGCTATAGTATAAAGCCATAGTAATAAAAACAGCATGATACTGGCATAAAAACAGGAGTATGGATCAATGGAATAGACTTGAGTACCCGGACTTTGGGTCAAGCAACTATAGTTACTTCATATTCGATAAAGGCCCAAACAATATAGGCTGGAAAAAAGACAGCATCTTCAACAAATGGTGCTGGACAAACTGGATAACCATATGCAGGAAACTGAAACTTGATCCACACATTTCACCATGCACTACACTCAAGTCCAAATGGATCAAAGATCTCAATATAAGAGAAGAAACTCGTATACTACTGGAAGAAAATTTAGGGAGTATTTTCCATGATATAGGAATGGAAAAAGACTTCCTGAACAAAACCCCAGTAGCTCAAGAACTTAAACCGTCACTCAACAAATGGGATCACATGAAGCTGAAGAGTTTCTTTACAGACAAGCATACAATAAGCAAAGCCAATAGATCACCCACAGAATGGGAGAAAATATCTGTGGGTTATCCAACTGATAGAGGCCTAATCTCTAGAATCTACAAAGAACTCAAAAATCTAAACAGTAAGAAGGCAAACATCCCACTCACAAAATGGGGCAAAGAGCTGAACAGGCAGTTTACAGAGGAAGAAATAGAAATGGCAAACATACACTTAAGAAAATATTCATCATCCCTAATCATCAGAGTAATGCAAATTAAAACAACTATGAGATTCCACCTTACCCCAATAAAGATAGCAACTTCAAAAAATCAAATAAAATAAGTGCTGGCGAGGATGTGGAGAAGTAGGAACACTCATCCACTGTTGGTGGGAATGTAGGATGGTACAACCACTTTGGAAAGCAATAAGGAGACTTCTGAAAAAGCTGAGTATAGAGATACCAACAGACCCAGTTGTACCCTCACTGGGCATCTGCCCTAAAACCTTCAAACCACAGGCTAGAGAGATTTGCTCAACCATGTTTATAGTGGTTCAATTTGTAATAGCTAAGTGCTGGAATCAACCCAAATTTCCATCACTAGAAGAATGGATAACTAAGATGTGGTATATCTACACAATGGAATTCTATACAGCAGTAAGAAAAAAATGACACAATGAAATTTGAGGAAAAATGGCTGAACCTGGAACAGATCATTCTCAGTGAACTTACCCAATCACAGAAAAAAAATGACCACATAATCTCACTCATCTACAGCCCCTAACCTGAATCTACCCAAGATGCCTTATATACCCAGCAAACATCTCGTGGGCTAGACAATAGGATGGGTGGGGAGGGAGGGGAGGGCATCAAAGGGGTGGGAAACACAAATCTAGACCCAAATGGCAATGGTACCATAATCTTCTACTTACTAAAAGGCAGACCAAATGGCTGATCCTTCACCAGGCCCTTACAGGGAACACCTGAACCACAAGACACTGGAGAGGGTAAGGTCAAGACTAACCTTAATCTTCTACATCTTCTCTCCCTCCCTTCCCCTCTCCCTCTCTCTCTCTTATCTCTAACTCTTGTATATTAGTTAGCTTTTTCCTCATTTTCTTAGTGGGCACTGACCTGTAACTCCCAGAAGCAGCATGGGGCTATCATCCACAATGAGCTTTTGATCAGAGAGACCTACAAGGTTTCCTAAAAGACAGACAGATTTCTGTCAGAGTACTTGATGACCCACCAAAGGCTAGTGGTAAGACCCTACTGCTGAAGACACCTTATGTGATTGACATGCAGTTTATAATGGCATGGCTGGACGTTGGAAGAGAGTCAGTCCCCAGACAGTCAGCGTGTCTTGTGCCAGAAGGTGCTACATGGGCGACTAGGGGAAAATGACCAATATCTGTCGAAGCAACGCATACTCTAACCTACTTAGCAGCAAATAACTTGTTGGGATGCCCACACAAGTGCAGTGGTGGCACACAGCCATGGTGGGGAACCAACTGCTCTCAATTCGGCTAACTGATCCCCTCACTGGTATGGGACCCATAGCTGGAGCTGGGAAACAAGTCAGAACCAGATCCAAACATAAGCCCACTCTCCAATATTAAGCTACCATCAATTGTGGGCTACAAGAGGGCCTACACCTATTAAATTCTCTATTAAAAAAAGGGCTATCTCATTTGTTCTGATGCTAACTTACTCTCCATTGGAGAATCTGTTTCTCTTTTTCAGATAGATGTAGATCCTAAGGAGAAAGTCACCCCATCATACCTCAAAAGGGCCCCGCCTGAAACTACGAAAAATTGGAGAAACAAGCAAGGGGGCTGTTTTCCTGATGAACCGGATACCAGCACAAGGGGGAAGGAGATCAGCACAGAGAAAAATCAACTCCTACCAAATCAGAGAGCCAGACACCCAGAGGCCCCCAACACTTCATCACTGAAGCAGACCAAAAATGAACCCAACATGGCTCAGGGAAATTTTGTGGAAGAGGGGGCGGAAAGAATGTCAGAGCCACATGTTGGGTCATGATATGCAGAGACATTTAGGTTACCCATAACTTTGGGCTAACTCCACAATGCATGACCCGTATACCTCAACAAGGAGGGGCCAAGGGGAGGGGATAGGTCACGGATGAGCCTGATAATGGTACCAAACTGACTGTATTTGCTGAATACAAAACTAACTAATAAAGAAAAAAAAAATTCAACAAGTAAAAAAAAATAAATAAATAAGGGTTATCCCATTTACCTAGTGCTAACTTTACTCTCTGTTTGGAGAATCTGCTTCTCTTTTTCAGATAGACACAGATCCTAAGCACAGAACCACCCCATCATACCTCAAAAGGGCCCCAGCTGAAACTTAGAATAATTGGCGAAACAAGCAAGGGTGGTGTTTTCTTGGTGAACCTGGTACCAGCACAAGGGTGAAGGAGATCGACACAGAGAACAATCAACTCCTACCAAATCAGATATCCAGAAACACAGAGGCTCCCAACACCTCATCACTAAAGCACACCCAAAATGAACTCAACATGGGTCATGGAAATTTTGCAGAAGAGGGGGCAGAAAGAATGTCAGAGCCACACGTTGGGTGATGATATGCAGAGACATTTCCTACTACCCATAACTGTGGGCTAACTCCACAATGCATAACCCATGTACCTCAACAAGGAGGGGCCATGGGGAGGGGGCAGGACATGTATGAGCCTAACAATGGTACAATCTTGACTGTATCCACTGAGTACAAAACTAATTAATAAAAAAAAAGCTGCTGGGGATGTGGATCAGTGGTAGAGTGTTTGTCTAGCGTGCACAAAGTTTTGAGTTCGAGCACTAGCACCTCTTAAAACAAAACAAAGGGGAACAACAAAAAAAAAAAAAGAACAGGGAAAAAAATGGCTTCATGGGGAAAGGAACTTGCTTGCAAAGCTTGCTGGCCCAGGTTCAGTTTTTCAGTGTCCACATAAAGCCAGATGTACAAAGTAGAGCATGTATGTGGAGTCCATTTGCATGACCAAGAGGTCCTGTTGTGCCCATAGTCTCCCTTCCCCTCTCTTCCCCTCAAACATATTTTATTTTTTGAAAGGAAGCAAGAGAGAAAGAGAAAGAGAGAGAGAGACAGAGAGAGAGAATAGACTGGACAGGGCCTCCAGCCACTGCAAAGAAAGTCAGGACACATGCACCACCTTGTCCATGTAGTTTGCATGGGTCTTGGGGAATCAAAACTGGTACCTTTGGCTTTGCAGGTAAGCACCTTAACCACGCCCATCTCTCCAGCCTGCAAACAATAATTTTTAAACAGTAAAAAGAAGGAATTACTCATTATGATATTTGTAGTAAATATTCAAAGCCATTATTGTAATTTGGATGTGTCCTTTTGAAAAAGTAATATTTACTTGTTCCATGATCCAAGCTAATATTTAACTTAATATTTATGTATTTAAACTAATAATATTGCATGAAATTTTAAGTACATTTTTAGAATTTCTTCTAAACACCCATGGTAATTTTTCATATTGTTATAGTAATTCATTACTGTCATTAAAGTTTCTTGTCTCATTTTAAAAAGAGCCATAAGTTACAGCAAGCTGGTGAAATTTGAGAGGTCATAAGTATTGTTTAAGTCATTGAATCTCAAACTTAGAATCATAGAAACCTTGCATATATCACATGGATGTACAATATTTTAGTTGCTACTTGCAATATCATTGAGAAGAGAGGGTAGAGGAAGAGATGGGGACAGCACCCAATCAAGCCTCTGACCTCCTCCATGCTCCTGCCTAACCTAGATGCAGGTAACCTGCTTCAGCTTCACCCACTTTTGCAGCATCTTCTCCAGGGCAGGAACTTGATGTCAATGACAATCTCTACTTCTGAGTAGCTGCTGGCTCCAGTAGCACAAGGAAAGCACCCATTGGATGCTCAGATACAGGTTCAAAATTTTCTGCCTCCAGAAGGAGTTTTGCAGCCCAAGAATGTGGATCTCTGTCCTGCACTCTCCCTGCAGAGCTGAGGCCAACCGTAAGTTCCCAAGTGAGAGACTTCTGGTTAAGATGGCGGTGTAGGTACCATGCCAAAGCAGCCTAGGGGGGAAAAAGCCGAAAAAAAAATGCAGCAAAATACACAATTTTACTAAAAAGTGAAGTGAATAGCAAATTGAAAAAGCAGCAGAGAAGTAGGAGAGATCCAAAGCATCCAGAGCCCGCACAGACCGGCAGAAGCAGCTCCAGCAGGTCTGCAGACCGCAGCAACGGCGACAGTGGTGGCGGCCAGAAAGCCGCCAGGCTCGGCTTGAGCCACAGGAAAAGCCAGGTGAGGGGATTTTCCACTCACACTGGAGCTCTCCGCAAACTCAAGAAACGTGAAGGGAGAATGGCAGTGAACAACGGAGGAGAGATCACAAAGTAGAAGAATACGTGGACCAGCGAGAGAACTAGAGCAGCATCGGCAGCCTCCCCTCCCCCACCGCCAGTGCCTGGCTCCAGCTAACAGAGCAGCGGTCCAGGGACCCGGCCACACCAACTTGAACTGACAGCAGGACCCAAGCAGGAGCAGAGGTAACTGGGATTACACCAGGGAAAGGTCTCACCTGGTCACAAGCTGACTTGGAACCCTCAACAGATCAGAACTCTTAACCTCCTTGGTGTCAGGATTAAGGCTGTGGGTGGGGCACCACACACCCTAAGGGACAGTTAGAGGATCTGGTTGTCATAATACCTACTCTTGGATAAATATTCTGAGCTGTTTTTTCATTGAAAGTGTGCATTGTTTAATTGAATTTCAGACTCTATCTGTATTTGATTCCACTCAGCCTACTTGAATACTCTCATAGCAGGCAAACCCAACACCTAGGGTCACTTTTGTAGATACTCTGAGAGTCTTCAGAGCCACACCTAATGCCTTAAGCTCCTACCCTGAAGTTATATAACATCAGATTGACTGATACATCTAGTAATGGCCAGCTAACTAGAAAATCCAATCATTAAATAATCCAGGATGCAAAAATATATACATTATAAGACAAGAAACACCAAAAATCAAGACAATATAAATCCACCAAAAAGTACTAGTGCATCAGAAATGACCTCTAGTGACAACAAGTTAGAGGAAATGCAAGAGAAAGATTTCAAAAGAATGATTATAAATATGTTTAAAGAAGTCAAAGAAGAAATCAAAGGAATGAAAGAGGAAATCAAAGGAATCAAAGTTCCCAAGTGAGCAGGCCAACCTCCTGATACCACATTCAACCAGCAGCAGAGTATGCTGACGGGCCCTTGGTCATGCCTTTCTACCTTGCACCACTCGCTTTTGGCCTTTATTCCCTCACTGTTCCAACCATGTGTCACAAGTGACAGAAACCAGTGTGTGTTTGTGTGGGATTCATTGGCAACTTAGGAAACTTCTCTGAACTATTGAGTAAATTTGAAGAAAGTGATAGTACAGAACTGTCCATAGTGAGTAGTTTTCTGAACTGGGCTTTCTCTCAACACAGTGTTCTTTTACCATGCCTGCTGTGTTTTTCCAGCTCCAAGGTTTCACACCATGGACATAGCACTGAACCTGGCCAGCAAGCTGCCCCATCAGGATAGGGAGGCTTTACCCTGTCCTCACCAGAAGTATAGCCATCTATTGGACCTGCACTGGCTCTGATATCTAGTGCAGCAGGGTAGGTCCTTCTATCCTGGGAGTCTTCCCTCACTTTTATGGAGAGGCCAGCAGAGCCCACAATCAAGGCTACAGGAAGCCCTACAGCTTACATCCTGAATGTGGCATCTGCTCTGTGTGATCAAACCTCTCTTCATCTGGCTCTGGTGCAGTCAGTTCTGACTAAGTGCTCTTTCCTCCTGGCCAACTCTGAAGCACACATGGGAAGGAGACTCAGAGAAGCACCCCTGAAAAAACCATCCAAGTTCATGCCATGAACAAAAAGTCTCCAGCACCCTGACATACAGTGGGGAAGGGCTTGCTGTGAAGAGTCTATCACCACAAGTCTGTAAGCCAAAGTAAATCATTTCCTCCCACAAGCTATTCTTAGTAAGGGTCTTCTGCTAGCAATGAGAAGTACATTACAACACTACAGTTAGGTTGAAATGGGCTTCCTAAAAGGGAGCCACCAAAAGAAAAATAGGATGGCTACAGGTAGATATAAGGAAATGGATCATCTCCATATTCTTCAAGAACAATGCCCCAAGAACAGGATTTACTGCCTCCTTATCTCTCACCAGGTCACTTCTGGTCTCACCCTCAGATCAGAGATTTACTGTCCCCCTATTTCTCACCAGGTCACTCCTGATTTCTCCATATGGCTAATGTAAAAGAACAGAAATTTACTGTCCCAACAAGAAAATTCCTTCCCCTTTCTCACCTTCTCCCAATTGTAAAAACCTCTAAAGCCCACTATCTGTAACCTCAGACTTACTGCTCCACTCTTGAGAGTCATTCCTGGAAGCCTGTGTTTTTCCCTGAATAAAAACTCCCATCTTTGCCTCAGAGGGGTCTCCATGGTCCTTGGTCACTCCTGAACCATACATGTGGTGCTGTGACTTGGATAGGAAGGCTTCTGATGGCCCTCTTGGATGGCCAGACCTCCTTTTCCTCTGACCAGACCACCAAGCTGCCATTTGACTCTCCAAAGGCCTGAGACCATCTCTGCCTGATACAGGCTCTCACACTCACCATGATTCAGCCTCACTGTTCTTCCCTTCCTCCCTTCTCGGTAAGTGACCCTCTCTGTCGGGTTGGCCTGTCTTGGGTTCCACTCTTCCATGTGGAGGCCATGCTGGCACACCAGAATGCATCCCTCAGCTTCTAGGCCCCAACCCCAGGTTTCCAGAAAGATGTACTTTGGACACCTCAGGTCTCTCTCTGTCTCTGGTCTACCACACCCTAAGGGATGCCTTTTGGTTTGTTTGCACCATCTCAGAATACATCCTCTCCCTCTTCCTCCTGAGCTCTCATCTTCCACTGCCAGCCACTTTAATCTTCCACAGCCAGCAGCTTTTGCCATAGGGAGCACAGTCACTCTCCTTGCCCACTAATAGACTAAACAGCTGACAGTTGTGACCTGCACGGCTTCTCCCTATGTGGGAGGTGCAGGCCTAGTTCACCCTAATGGGCCAGGGGGTTATATTGGTATCCTGTGTAAGCTCAGCCTAAGCCTTGGCTCCTTCCTCTCACTCCTGAGATCTCCTCTTTCACTTCCAGCAAGTTTCTCTACAGGAGCACAGGTGCCCTTCTTACCCACTAAACAGGCTAAAAAGCCAACAGTTGTGACCTGTGCGGCCTCTGCCCATGTGGGTGGTACAGGCCCCGTTCACTATGTATATCAACCAATCAGCAAGGTAGAGGTCAAAATTAAGAAACTAAAAAACCTGGCTGACCAGCTTCAGTTAGGAACACCAATCCCCTCAGAGTCATGGAACATTTTCGGTACAGTTTGGCCCTGGCTTTTGCCACTCCTAGGGCCTATAACTAGACTACTCTTACTACTTGCTCTGGTCCCCTGCCTTTTGAGTTGCACCCAAAATCAAGTGGACCAATTCACCCACCTAAGGTTAAGACAACTTTTACTGACCTGTCACTGCTCTATCTCCTACCAGCCTCTGGCCACCGAACAGCCGACTCCTCATCACCTGTCCTGAGGGGAGACCCATCAACCACATCACCCAGCCTCTCCCATAAGAGCTCATAGCCCTCTATAGTCAGCATGAAGATGCTACAGAAGAAAAGACCATGTCCCCTTGTCACTAACAAAAGGCTGGAATGTTAGGTCAAAATGGGCTTCCCAAAAGGGAGTCACCAAAAGAAAAACAGGATGGCTACAGGGAGATATAAAGAAATGGATAATCCACATTCCTCAAGAACAATGCCCCAAGAACAGGATTTACTGCCTCCTTATCTCTCTCCAGATGGTTAATGTAAAAAAACAGAGATTTGCTGCCCTGACAAGAAAATTCCTTCCCCTTCCTCACCTTCCCCCAATTGTAAAATCCTCTAAAGCCCACTATCTGTAACCCCAGACTGAATGCTCCACTCGAGAGTCAGTCCTGGCAGTTTGTGTTTTTCCCTGAATAAAAACTTTCATCTTTGCCTCAGAGTGGTCTCCATGGTCCCTGGTCACTCCTGAACCTTACAACTACCCTAACCCTACTCTAACATCTAAATTAACCCTATCCCTAAGCTAATCCTGTCCCTAGGGCTATACATAGACTAGACATAAATATAGACATAACTTGAACTCTGACACACACAGTAACACTAAACCTAATCCTAAATGTAACCTTAAATTTTAACATAACCATATCCCTAGGCCTGTATATATAAGTATCCCTAACATAGATGTAACCCTAACCCTAACACAATATAACCTTAATCATAACCCCTACCTTAAACCCACACCTAATTTACCCAATTCCAAACCCTAAACCTAATCTTAAGCTCAATGCTCCAATGACACTATCCCAAGTTTTACCCTAACCCTTCTCCTAACTTTATGCCAAACATAACCCTGTATCTAGGCCTAGACATAGACATAACTATAACATTAGGCTTACCTTAACCCCTAGCCTATCATATACTTTAGCCTATATAAAGGCATAGAAATTATCCTAACACTAACACTAACTCAAATTAATTATAATCATAAAGCCCAAGCCAAATATTACAACTAACTAAAATAACCGTAACACTGTGCTATCCAAAACTCTATCTCAAGTCCTAACACTAGTCCTAGCCATATCACTAACCATACCCCAAATTTTAATCCTTACCTTTACACTAACACTTGACACAGTCCTATTTCTGACATTAACTTGACCCTAAAACTAACCCCAATAGCTATCCAAACTCTAACCATAACTGAACCTATTCCTAGGTGTACACATAGATATAACCCTTACCCAAACCTAGCATAAACCTAACTCTTACTGTACCCTCAAAATTAAACATAACTATCCCTAGACCTGGATATAGACATAGCATAACCCTAACTATAACATGAACAGTGTTCCTAACACTAAAGCTAACACTACACCCTAACATTAACTCTAACATGAAACAAAAACTAACCTTAATTGTAATGCTACCTTCACTACTTTCACTCAACTCTGCACATAACCCTAAAGCTTATCCCTAATCTCTGATGCTATTCCAAACCTAACACTATCCCCAGCCCTAACAATAACCACAACCTTTTTCTATTTGTTGATTTTTTTTTTTAATAAAGAAAGTTTGTACTCTTATATCCCTCACCTCACCCCAATTCTGCTGAAGGTTTTCTTTGGTGGGGTTATTGATATTCACTGTGGAGACCAAGAGGCCACTGTCAGTCTCTGCAGGGTGGGGAGCAGTGTATGATACATAGTGCCTAAGGCTATTCCCACCCACCCTGAGGCTCTTATAATCTTTCCACCCACTCTCCCACAATGTTCCATGAAATTTGTTTGGCAAGACAGAGATCTGATTTAGTGTGGCATTCCCTGGAGCCTTTGGATTTCTGTTTTGATGAGGTTTGGATGACCATAGTGTCTCTTACCCTCTCCCTGGAACTGGTGTTCCAGTTAGTCATGAATGGAGTATTTGTGTCACTGGTTCTTCTGTAATGAATTCTGGGCTTAGGAAGATGAGGTGAAGGTAACCCATTTCATGGTAGACAGTCAGCTATCCATTCTTGATGTATTAATGGATCCTGGTTCTCCATGGTATTCTCCATCATATGTAAGAACAGATTCTCCAACTAAAAGTGGGATCAATTTAAATTAAAAAGAACAACCCTAGTTTTCAGAGGAATGTATGGCCACTATTTTGAGTTAAAGAGCAATGGAAGTTCTCTCTGAAACATACTAGTTTCATTATTTAGGGAATCTTAATTTGTTCCCCAAATCATATATGAGTTCTCCTGAACTGAGTGGGTCTTATGTCTAATCCATGAGCCGTTAGTTACCCACATCAGTTGTGTGCCACTATTGCTGGCTGATTTTGTATCTGGCAGATTCTCCTGCTTATTCACTCAGTTGGCCACTGTTATTCTCTAGAAGCTCCTGTAGCACTTTCTAGCACTATGAAGACTAGCCAGGAGAAAGATGAATTACCCCTGAGTTCCAGCATGGTGCCTTGATGATGAAGCTGTAATAGCTTTGCAATAGGGACTTACTTTTTAGCACTTTCATGTAACCACGTGTTTTGACAATGGCCTATGTTACTTTGGGGATGTCAACAGCTCACTGTGGGGAGAACCCAATTCTGGCCCTGGGCTTTTTCAGCCATAGCCCATGGTTTTAGGGTTTATGTTTTATCTACCTCCTATGAGGTTCTTCTGTTTGTGTCTGACTTCCTTCTTATTGAGCTTAATGACTTATAAACGGGTATCCAGTGGAAAGTTTCTATAAGTTGATTCATGCTGCCATTAGTATTGTATATTCTTCCTGCATTCCCCCTTTCAATACCCGTGAGACTGTTCCAGCTCTAGTTCTATCTTTTTTCATTCTTCTTTCTTTTCTGCTGACCATAAAATATTTGAATAGACTTCCTCCTCTCCTTACATATTTCTCCTGTTTCCTAGCATCATTATGGTATTGAAGGAATACAATATATCTAATGTTTCCATCTTATATTAGTTTAGATGGAATATAATCAATTTATCTATAAGAAATGTAAATTCTGCTAGAACCTCAGTTAATCAATAGATGTTGCAATTCCCTCTGAAACTGCAGTGAGGGAGATTCATCTGATGGTCACTAACAAAAATTCTGTGACTCTTCGCTTGACCCCTTTGGATAATATATAACTACCTTGTATCAGGAGAAAGCTCCTTGTATTTAATCTTATTTGACAGAAACTTACATTCATGGGTACAAATCTCTCTCTTCTCTAAGCATGGGAAAATTCAGACAAAGCATTGTCAAAGGTATATAAGTTCAGCAAAATCTACGTTCAGGGTCATGCAGCAGAGGTCCACGTGTGGATAAAGGCTCTCTTCCTCTCTCTGAAGTCGATTTTGCCTGATTATTCTCATTGACTCATTAATTCCATTAACACTAGTACCATGTCCATTATGGCTTAACATTAAGTGAAGCTGATCCAGGTTAGGAACTGCATATGAGAGAGACAGCATGCTAAAGTTAGGATATTCAGGTTATAACTTAATATTCTTGTTAGGAGTAGGATTGTTATGATTTGAGGTTATGTTTATAGGGCTTGTGCTTGTGGTAGGACTAGTTCTAGGTTTAGAATTAGTGTCAGGCTTAGGATTTAGGTTAGGGGCATGGCTAGGGTTTGTGATGGTTTGAATTGAGTATTCTCCATAAAACCCTGTGTATTGAATGCAGTTTGGAGGTGAAGCCTTGCTACAGGAAGATTGTGCCCTATCTGGGGAGAAGCCATATGTTCACATCACATCAAGCTTCCCATGACATCTTATCAACTTTCAAATGGGAAGAAAATACAGAAAAGAACTTTGAATGGGGCTACTGGCATAAGGGCTGGCTGAATTCTTCTTCCCATGCAGTAAGAGTTTGATCAAGGCTGAATTTAAAAGTATGGATGACATGACAAAACTCAGCTTTACAAATATATGAACACAAAACCAAACCTACAGAGAGGATTTCTTGAAATTCTTCACATAGAAGAATCAAATAATCAAACTCAAATACCTACAAGAAGGAGATCACAATAACCAAACTCAGAGATGGCACAAAAAACCTCAATGTCCATGAAAACACCAAGCCACATATACCAACATGATATGGCAGGGATCAAAACAAACCACACAGTTATTACCCTAAATATTAATGGCCTTAATTCACCCATAAAGAGACACAAGCTAACAGGATGGATCAGAAAATTAGACCCTTCAATATGTTGTTTTCAAGAAACCCATCTCACCACTAAAGACAGACACCTCCTCAGGGTGAAAGGGTGGAAAACAATATTCCAAGCAAATGGGAATAAGAAAGAAGCAGGTGTAGCAATATTAATAACAGATAAAATAGACTTCAAGCCAAAAAAAATCAAAAAAAGACAAAGAAAACCACTTCCTATTTATCAAGGGAACGATCCATCAAGAGGATATTACAATCATATCTGTATGCACCAAACACAGGGGCACCACAGTTCATAAAGCAAAATCTACTTGACAATAAAACAGAAATAACCACCAACACCATCATAGTTAGGGACTTCAATACACCATTATCAGTAATAGACAGATCATCCAAACAGAAACTCAACAGGGAAGTAACAGAGCTCAACAAAACCATAGATCACTTAGACTTAACAACATCTACAGAACATTCCATCCCAAATCCAGACTACACATTATTCCCAGCAGCCCAAGGAACATTCTATGAAATATATCATATACTGGGACACCAAACCTACCTCCATATATTTAGGAATATTGACATAATTCCCTGCATGGTATCAGATCACAATGCTATATTGCTAGAAATTAACAAAAGACCCACCAAGAATCCCATTGGCACCTGGAAACTAAACAACACACTTTTAAACAATAAATGGACAGTGGACAAAATAAAAACTGAAATTGCAAAATTTCTAGAAATGAATGACAATGAGAACACATCATACCAAAACTTATGGGACACAATAAAGGTGGTCCTCAGGGGAAAATTCATAGCACTAAATGCCTTCATAACAAAGACAGAGAGATCCCAAACCAATAACCTAACCGTCTGCCTAAAGGCACTGGAAAAACAGGAAAAATCCAACCCAAAAAGCTCCAGAAGGAAAGAAACAATAAAAATCAGAGCAGAAATTAATGAACTGGAAACTAAGAAAATTGACAAAACAACAAGCAGGTTCTTTGAAAAAATAAACAAGATTGACAAACACCTGGCCTATTTGATCAAGCAAAAAAAGAGATGCTTCAAATTAACAAAATTCAAAATTTAAAAGGAGAGATCACAACAGACATAAGTGAAATTGGGAGAATAATTAGGACTTATTTCAAAAACCTCTACACAAAACCAGATAATGTGGAGGACATGGATAAATTCCTGGACACATACCATCTATCAAAGCTAAACTCAGAGCACATTAATGTCCTAAACAAACCTATCACACTCATTAAGATTGAAAAAGTAATAAAAAAAAAAAACCTCCCCAAAAAGAAGAGTCCAGGACTAGATGGCTTCTCAGCTGATTTCTATCAAACCTTCATGGAAGCACTAAAACCAATCTTCTTAAAACTGTGCCACACAATTGGAGAACAGGGAAAACTACCCAACTTCTTCTATGAAGCTAGTATCACCCTAATTCCAAAACCAGGTAGAGATGCCACAAAAAAAAAAAAAAAAGAAAACTACCAGCCTATTATCCTGATGAACTTAGATGCAAAGATCCTGAGCAAAATCCTCACAAACAGAATCAAACAACACATCAAAAGCATTATCCACCTTGCCCAAGTGGGATTCATCCCAGGAACACAGGGGTGGTTCAACATATGGAAATCTGTCAATGTAAGACACCACATAAACAAGGTTAAACACAAAAACCACACGATCATTTCAATAGATGCAGAAAAGACCTTTGACAAATTACAACATCACTTCATGATGAAAACACTGGAGAGAACTGGCATGGTTGGTTCCTATCTTAACATAATAAAGGCAATATACAAAGTTCCAAAGGCCCAAATAATGGAGAGAGACTGGAGGAATTCCCCTTGAGATCAGGAACAAGACAGGCATGTCCACTCTCACCTCTGCTCTTCAGTATACTACTGGAAGTCCTAGTTCAAGCAATAAGACAGGAGAAGGAAATAAAAGGGATACAATTTGGAAAGGAAGAAGTTAAGTTATCTCTATTCACTGACGACATGATTGTATATATAAGAGACCCAAAAGACTCCACCCCAAAACTCCTGAAGGTGATTAACTCCTGCAGCAAAGCGGCAGGATTCAAAATCAATGCACACAAATCAGTAGCCTTTCTATACACAAATGACCAAGATATAGAGAAAGAAATAAGGGACATGGTCCCATTTTCAATACAAACAAACAAACAAAAAAATACCTTGGAATAATGTTAACCAAGGACGTGAAAGATCTATACAACGAAAACATAAAAACACTCAACAAACAAACAAACAAACAAACAAACAACAGCAACAACAAAAAAAAAACCATTGAGGAGGACTTGAGAAAATGGAAAGAACTCCCATGCTCCTGGATAGGCAGAATTAACATTGAGAAGATGGCAATCCTACCAAAGGCAATATACAGATTTAGTGCATTCCAATTAAACTCCCAACATTGTTCTTCACAGAGATAGAAAAAATGATCTCAAATTTCATATGGAAAAGCAGAAGGCCTCCGATACTCAAGCATATCCTCAGCAAAAGAAATACCTCTGGAGGCATCACCATACCTGATCTAAAGCTATATTACACAGCCATAGTAATAAAAACAGCATGTTACTGGCATAAAAACAGAAGTATAGACCAACGGAATAGAATTGAGGACCCAGACTTTGGATCAAGCAACTATAGCTACTTGATGTTTGACAAAGGCCCTAACAATAGAGGCTGGGAAAAAAGATAGCATCTTCAACAAATGGCTATGGACAGACTGGATAACCATATGCAGGAAATTGAAAGTTGATCTCACCATGCACTACACTCTATTCCAAATGGATCAAAGATCTCAATATAAGAGAAGAAACTCATATACTACTGGAAAAAAATATAGGAGGAACTTTCCATGATATAGGAATGGAAAAAGACTTCCTGAACAAAACCCCAGTAGCTCACAATCTTAAACAGTCACTCAACCAATGGGATCACATGAAACCGAAGAGTTTCTTTACAGACAAGCATACAATAAGCAGAGCCAATAGATTAACCACAGAATGGGAGAAAATATTTGCTGATTATCCAACTGACAGAGGCCTAATCTCTAGAATCTACAAGGAACTTAAAAACCTAAACAACTCAAAGCCAAACACCCCACTCTCAAAATGGGGTAAAGAGCTGGACAGGCAGTTCACAGAGGAAGAAACACAAATGGTAAACCAACACTTAATTAAGAAAATGCCCATCACCCCTAATCATCAAGGAAATGCAAATTAAAACAACTATGAGATTCCACATTACCCCAGTAAGGATAGGAAACATCAAAAAATCAAAGGAAAATAAATGCTGGAGAGGATGTGGAGAATTAGGAACACTCATCCACTGTTGGTGGGAATGTAGGATGGTACAACCACTTTGGAAAGCAATATGGAGACTCCTGAAAAAGCTGACTATAGAGATACCAACAGACCCAGTTATTCCCTTACTGGGCATGTACCCTAAAACTTACAAGCCTCAATTAAGAGAGATTTGCTCAATCATGTTTATAGCAGCTCAATCTGTAATAGCTAAGAGCGGGAATCAACCCAGATGTTCATCACTAGGAGAAAGGATAACTAAGATGTATATCTACACAATGGAATTCTATACAGCAGTAAGAAAAAAATGACACAATGAAATTTGAGGAAAAATGGTTGAACCTGGAACAGATCATTCTCAGTGAACTTACCCAATCACAGAAAGATAATTGCCGCATAGTCTCACTCATCTACAGCACCTAAAACGGATCTACCCACGATGCTGACATACCCAGAAATTATCTCAAGGACGAGACAATAGGGTGGGTGAGGAGGGAGGGTAGGGCAAGGGAGGAGGTGGGAGACACAAATCTAGACCCAAATGGCAATGGTACTATAAAATTATACATCCTTAAAGGCAGACCAAATGGTTGAATCTTCACGAGGCCCTTGAGGGAACACCTGAGCCAGAAGACACTGGAGAGGGTATGATGAAGACTGACCTTAATCTTCTACAGCCTCTCTCTGTCTCTCTATCTCTCTCCCTCTTCTCTCTAACTCTTTTATATCAGTTATCTTTTTCTTCTTTTACTTAGTGGGCATTGACCTGTACCAGCATGTGGTTATCATCCACAATGAGCTTTTGATCAGAGAGACCTACAAGGTTTCCTAAAAGACAGACAGATTTCTGTCAGAGTACTTTATGACCCACCAAAGGTTAGTGGTAAGACCCTACTGCTGAAGACACCATATGCGGTTGACACATAAAATGGAATGACATGGCTAGAAGCTGGAATAGAGTCAGTCCCCAGACAATCAGTGCGTCTAGTGCCAGAAGGTTCTACATGGGTGACTGGGGGAAAATGACCAATGTCTGTGCAAGCAACTCGTGGTCTAACCTACTTAGCAGCAAATAACCTGTTGTGATGCAGTGTATTGCACACAGTGCAATAGTGGTGCACAGCCATGGTGGGAAATCAATTGCTCTTGATTTGGCTAACTGATCCCCTAAGTGGAACGAAACACATAGCTGGAGCTGGGAATCAAGTCAGAACCATATCCAAACATGAGCCCACTATCCATTATCAAGCTACCAACAATTGTGGGCTACAAGAGTGCCTACACCTATTAAATTCTCTGTAAAAAAATAAATAAAAAAATAAGGGTTATCCTATTTGTCTGGTGCTAACTTTACTCTCCATTGGAGAATCTGCTTCTCTTTTTCAGATAGATGCAGATCCTCAGGAGAAAACCACCCCATCATACCTCAAAAGGGCCCCAGCTGAAACTAAGAATAATTGGCAAAATGAGCAAGGGTGCTGTTTTCTTGGTGAACTGGGTACCATCACAAAGGTGAATGAGATTGACACAGAAAACAATCAACTCCTACCAAATCAGATATCCAGAGACCTAGAGCCCCCCAACACCTCATCACTGAAGCAGACCAAAAATGAAACCAACTAGGGAACTTTTGTGGAAGAGGGCCAGAAAGAATGTCAGAGCCACACATTGGGTCATGATATGCAGAGACATTTCTCCAACCCATAACTGTGGGCTAACTCCACAATGAATAACCCATATATCTCAACAAGGAGGGGCCAGGGAGAGGGGGTAGGACATGGATGAGCCTAGCAATGGTACTACCTTGACTGTATTCACTGAGTACAAAAGTAATTAATAATTTTTTTAAAGTATGGATTGGTATGCTTGGGAGAAGATAGAGAACTGAAAGAAGTACAATTAAAGGTTGGAAAATTTTAAGGAAGTTTATACTTACTGGCATAGAGACAGGTTTTAGGTTACTAAAGCTAATGTTTTCAAGCAGATTACCACTATTATGGATGGGCCAACTGATTTGCATTGAAATAATGGAACAGAAACCTAAGGTAAATTCCACCTAGGAAAAACTGAATGGTAGAAATGGAAACCCTTTTGAAAGGAAGAAAACTTACTCCTTCCTGGATTAACAAAATGACTACTACTGCACACCTGATATTGATTTTGTAAGCAAGCAAAATATGTGAATGTGGGTCGTGAAGTACACATGGGTCCAAGAGCCACTGCTGAGATGTTGCACGTGAAACACAGTGATTTCCCTGTGTGGTCAATGAGGCAATTGTCTTAAGTTAAATAGAAGCCACTGTTGAGATTCAGCATAAGAAGTAGTATATACGTGTTTCAAAGGCTGAAAATTCCAATGTAGGGAGCTAAAGATGGATGATGGTTTGAAATGGAGACCCAAAAATATTTTGGACATTTCAGAATTGTGCATAGGATACCATAGAGCTCAGCACTGTTGGCTCAGAATGAAAGCCCTGCTGGAGAGATGAAAATTAGAAAATCCAGAACTATCATCAGTGCTTATAAATGTCAGACTTGAACTGCAGATGTTTGATGTTTACCTGATGATTACTGATTTAGCATTGGTCCAGTCTCTCCTTGTTATGCCTTACAGTAATGGAAATGTTTACTCTGTACCATTATGTGTTGGAGATATGCAGCTCATTTTGATTTTACTGGACTCACAGTTAAGAGACAGTCTTAAATCACAGATGTGACTTGGGATTTTGGAACAGCCTTAGGTTAACAGAGACTATGGGGACCTTTAAATTTGGACTGAATATGATTTTCAGTGTGAGATTTTTGTAATTCTATGGAGCCTAGGGGCAAAATATGGTCATATGAGTGTATGGCCACATAGAGTCAGGTGTATTATTAAAATTGAAATTTCAGCTGCAGCACATAGCAGGAAGACTTCTGCTATGGGTGGGGGTTGTCACTGTGGGTGGATTTGATTTCCAGACAAAACATATGCAGAGAGGCCTGAATTCTGAAGGTTCTGTTTGCTGCTGTTTCATGCTTGCTTGTGTGTGTGTGTGTGTGTGTGTGTGTGTGTGTGTGTGTATGCATGCTGGCTCCTTGGTTGTTTATTCTTGGATCTGTGAAAGGGATATAGATTCTTCCACTATTGGTAGAACTTCCCCTAAATCTCTAACCTTGAAATAAATAGCTTTCTCCCATATACTGCATCTGGTTTTGATGTTTATCACAGCATTATGGAACTGTCTAATACACCTACAATAACACTTGTGGTACCAGAATCAACACTGGAGCAAACTGAAGTGAAGTGAAAATGAAGACAGAGAAACTGAGATAGACTGTATTCAGAACAATGAAGGACAACAGTTCCTGGTTGGATAGAAACTATTGCACCCAGGTGTAGCAGAGCAGGGAATTTTAAAGGGCCAGGTCCCAGAAAAGAAATGAGCAGGACCGAAGGAAATGTTGAAGAATAATATTAGACCATTATATCTGTTGAGTCTGTTTATCATTTGTTTAGGCCAGAGACAGAAAAAGCAAGTGAGAGTGAAGAAGGGGGAAGTTAAGATAAGAACAAGTCTGTTTCTTCTGCTGACTGGTTTCCCAAGTGGACCAGGCCTGATAATTATGGCTCTGAGGTCAGACCTCTCTATCATTAAATTTTGGACCTGATTTTCTGTTCTCAGGACACTGTTCTCTGTGTTGCAGATGTTCTTATCACACTGTGGCACAGAAAGGTATTTTATGGTCCACAGGAATTTTCTTTCTTTCTTTTTTTTTTGCCTCAGTGACTTATTAACCCTTCAGCTCTATCTAACAGTAACGTTAACCAGACCATAACCCTAGCCCTAAACATAACTCAGTCCTACCTGCCAACCCTAAGACTAACTCTAACCGTAACCACACAAACTCTCACCATATCCCTAACAATAAATCTAAACCGAGCTCAAATCCTAACCTTAACACTATCCCTACCCTAACTATAAACATAACACTAACCAGAACTTTAACACTAGCCTGACCATAAATATAACTCTTCCTAAACCCTAATGCTAAACCTAAGTATACTGTAACAATAATCCCAATCCTCCCCTAACATTGATTCAAACCCTACCACTACTCTTCCTCCAACCTAACACATAACCTAACCCTATCCCAAAACTAACTATATCCCTAGGCCTAGACATAGATATAAAGCTAACCCAAACTGTATCCTAACTATAACCCTAATTTCTAACCTAACTCTAATTAACTATACTGTAACTCTAGCCTCAATTCCTAACCCTAGATATAGACATAGACATAACCCTAACATAAAATACATTTTGGGTATCATGAGTTCTCCGGTGTTGATTGCCTTATTTTGTGGCAACTAGAGTCCTATTCAGAATGTCCATTCCTATGCTTATTTCTTCAAGTATACTTTCTTTTTCTTCTAGCTGGTGAAGTGTTTTGTGTCTCCCATTGATGTGTTTTAATCTGTTTTCAGTTAAATTTTGTACATGAAGAGAAAAACAGACCTAATTTTACTCTTCTACATGCAGATATATGATTTTCCAAGCACCATTTGTTGACTATCCTGCTTTTTTCTGTTGTGTATTTTTCACATCCTTGTAAAAAATTAGGACCATGTACATACCTAAGGAAAACCATGGCAAGACGTACCATCACACTTGATATGGTATATGAAATAGCAATAGAAACAAAAATACCACCATATTTGCCCAAAACAGAAAAGTGGAGACTTTAATTACATAAAATCCCTCCAGAAGAAAACCTGTGAAGGAAAAACCACTCAATTCTGATAAGATGTGAAAATTACTCATTGGAGAAGAAACACTCTCTTTAAAAATGGTACGGAGTAAAGTGGTTATTCACATGTAGAAGAACTAAACTAGACAGATATCTCTAGGCCTTATAGGAAAATTAACTCTAAATGTATCAAAGATTTTAAAGAAAAAGCAAAGCTGTGAAAAATTGTGGGGGGAGGGAGTAGAAAAAAACACTTCTAAATATAGGAATATACTAGAATTTTCTTAATAGAACTCAGGTTCATCAGAAATTGCAATCAAAGAAAATGGACATCCTGGAAATAAGTAGCTTTAGTACAACAAAAAAAAATGTTAACCAAATGAAAAGATAGTGTAAAGAATGTGATAAAATCTATGCCAGCATTCTATCTAACATAGAATTTATATCTAGAATATACAAAGAACTTGAAGTTAAAGAACAAAAAAGTAGTCCAATAAAGCTTAGTGAAGGAACTGAAAAGATTTGTCAAACATAAGGGACAAATGACTTTAAAAACTCATTTTGGAGCTGGGCATGATGGACTTCAGTGTTCGCCATCCATGACCCAAGTGCTTGTCTTGGGGCTGCAGATTAATGGTAGAAGATGCCAAGTGTTATACCATAGAAGGAATGGACTTCCTGAGACATGAAACTGACATGAATAGTAAAATGTTATTAATCTCAGTTCTTTTGTTTTTAATATTTTATTTTTATTTACTTACTTAT
>CM070791.1:1036718-1116935 GCA_036346955.1 Dipus sagitta | reverse complement strand
TTCCTGTGGCTCAAGCCGAGCCTGGTGGCTGGCTGGTGTGCCGCCGCTGAGGCGAGCACCCTGCTGGAGCAGCTTCTGCTGGCCCCAACAGGCTCCGGATGCTCTGGATATCTCCTACTTCTCCACTGCTGTTTCAATTTCCTATACACCTCACTTTTTAGTAAAAGCGTGTATTTTTCTGGGTGTGTTTTGGCTTCCCCCCCGCCCCCTGGCTGCTTTGGTGTGGTACCTACGCTGCCATCTTAACAGGATGTCCCCTGTGCTCATACTTTTATAGATTCTAGGCAATGATCAGTTGGCCTCACTCTGATCCATGGTGAAGCAACATATCATATACCCTAGTGATTGCATGTGAAACTACTCGTTTCATAACCACACACAAAAAGATTGGGGTGGAATGTGGATCCTCATAATTCTCATGAAGGGCATACTTCCATCACCCAAATACCTTCCACTATGACTCATCTCTTCTCCTAACTGTCTACTGGTGCCACCCTGGGAACAAAGTTGTAGATGCAATGGTCTTTACAGGAACCTAAATATACAATCCACAAAAATGGCACAGAGAAACTGAGTTTTTTTGAGAAACACTGTGAGAGCTAGAGGGAGCTTTTTCCCCTTTCAAAGTGGAAGATATGAGACCAAATTTACTTGCTGATATATCAATGTAGCAACAGTTAAAGCGTATTGGGGTTGGACTTTTTTTTCATCTTTTGAATAGAAAAGTAGCATCAAGAAACATAGGATGAGAAGCTAGTTGGGAATTGTGCATGCGTGTGTGTGTGTGTGTGTGTGTGTGTGTGTGCGCGTGCATTCATGTGTATGCATGGATATGGTTTCGTTTAGTTAAGGATCAGGTGGTCACATGCCACTACACCTGAGAAGGCACTCTTGATGAAGCTCTTTGGTGCAATGGGTACCAACACTGTAGAGAAGTTCAATGGCATTACATCTTTTAGGCTAGGGCTGATCAGAAATAACATTGTAGAACTGGGCTCCCCAATTACACAAGGTACTAGGATTACAGACACACACACACACACAAAGTGTAAGATGATCTCTCTCTCATTCAATTTATATTCTTTCCCTCTTACTCCAGCACCCTCTAGATGGAGTCTCCCATGCACTCATATTCATGTTTACCATGTCCCATCACTTGTTCTACATATAGCTCATTCTTCCAGTTATCAAGATCAACACTTTGCTGGGTAAGGTTTTCTTTTACTTGACTTAATTATTGGTATGGGAAGACATACAAGAAAATCCAGGTGGTCTTTCAAGCCAGGATATTCTGAGTCATCCTCAAGCAAGGAAAGGGGGATTTCCGCACAAGACAGGAGTTGCCCTAACATGTAAGCCTTTACCAATTTTTTGAGGCAAGCCCAAAACAAGTGAGACAGAGATAGAAACAGAGAGGGAAAATTGGCATTCCAGGGCCTCAGCCACTTCAATCAAACTCCAGATATGTGTGCTCCCTTTTGTGCATGTATGACCTTGCATCACTGTGCATGTGCTTTGCATGGGACCTGGAGAGACGAACATAAATCCTTAGTCTTCACAGGCAAGTTCCTTAACACATAAGCCATCTCTCCAGCCCCTAATGTGCAAGACGTTTAAGTGAACGGATGTAATCTCACATCCCAAAGTTCCAGCTCTCCAAACCTCAGCTCTCCCCTTAGCAGAACACAACAATTTTCTCACCTAGGTTGGATGGAGAACTCAAACTTCTCTAAATTTTGTCTGCCCTTATATTTCAGTCTTATGCCTGAAGCCCAGTGATTATTAAAGGGAATATAAATCTGTATTATAATAAGGGGTTTTTGAACTTCATCTTTTGCCCTAGGTTGATGATTAATGATTGTTTTGGTTAGTATTAATTTTCAACTAGATTGGATTTACAATAACCCTAGAAAAAAGCCTTTGATCTCTTTGGTGGATTTTGTAGTTTATATTAAATGAGGTAGAAAGCCCATTCTGTGTGCTTGGGTCACCAGAACGGATAAAAAGGAGAAAAACAGCTAAGCACTTACATTCATCTGCTTTATGACTATATGTATGATGTAACCAACCGCCTCACTCTTGTGTCATGATGTTCCCATCATGATAGATTGAACCCTGAAATTGTGAGCCAAAATAAACTCACCCTTCATTAATTTGCTTCTGTTAAGCTTTTATTTTGTTAAATAATGAGAAAAGTAACTAATAAAATTGATGCTGAGAAATGGGGCTATTGCTAAAATAAATATGATAAATAGTTCTTACCCTTTGAACTGTTTTGTGGGAGGAATGAAGAAATGGTTGGAATTCTGAACCTGAAAAGCCATACATTTTTGTATGCAGAAATTAATAGGCTGTACATAAGAAAATGTAGAATACCAGAAGGCTTAGAGACACGTGAATATGACTGGCGCAGCTCACAGGGTTTCAGAGTGGAAACAGGAGTCTATGATGAACTGGCCTAAAACACATGGATGTGATATTGTGACAAATAATCTGGTTGCATTTTGCTCTTGTCAGAGAATGTGAGACTGAATCCAGAGTAATTGATGAATTTCTTTGGCCAAGAAAATATCCAAACATTACTATATCCAGGCTACAGCATGGCTACTAATAACTGATATTATTCAGATCGATAGAAAATGTGAGATAAAATATGAATAAAAAGTTAGACAAGGAAATGTGAGCTCAAAATAAACCACCTAGGCTGACAGAGGATACCATAAGTGTGGATGAAGAGGGCCTGGCTGCATCTCAAGGTGGTAGAAGAAGTTGGCAGTATCATCCATATGAAGCCACTCTTACAGTATGAAAAATGGACAACTGGGACAGTCATGGAGTCTTTCACCATGGCTACAAAGAGTAGCCAAGAACAGTATGTGTTGGCAGGGGTTGAGTTCCTACAAGGAGGCCTTGAGAAGACAGGGTTGTATTTTCAGCAATGAGGCCCTAAGAGGGTGCTACATGAAGTCATCAGGATGAAAGGTAAGTTGAAATGGAGATCCCATGAGGTTAGAGTATCAGGATCATAGAAAAGCCTCTGAAGGAAGGTGCAGGCTGAAACCGAGGCTCTGCTTCAGCTGGCATAGCTGGAGGGAAGAGCCAGTTGCGACCTTTGGATCCCAAGTGATTCTGTCATGATCTTCAATACTTGGCATGGAGCTGAAGATATGGTATTGTTTGCAGTGGCTGGAGGCCCTGGCACTCCCATTCTCCCCCTCTCTGTCTCTCAAAAAAATAAACTTTATTAAAATAAAAATAATATGTTTGAATGTGAAGTTGACAAGGATGGAGTTGTGATGATTAATCTTAATTACGAACCAGATAGATTGTAGAATCCCCGTAGGAGAAAATCTCTGGTCATGACTGAGAGATTTCCTCTATTACATTAATTGAGGTGAAATGGCCCATTTCTGGACTCTGACCTGGTTTCCAGTTACAGATATGTTTTCCTTTACACTGAGTGGATCTCGTAGCCAATCAGAAAACTACTGGTTTCCTACCAAGACTGTGTACCACCATTGCACTGTTGTGTAGTTCTTGTCAGACTAGTTGCTTCTGAGTTGCTTAGACCCGCGCTTGCTCACACCATTGTTGGACACTTTCTCCCAGTTGCTCATGTGGCACTTTCCAGCACTCGTTGGCCTAATTGTCTGGAGACTGACTCTCTTGAAGATTCTTGCCATGTCTCTCTATGTTCTGTGTTGGAAGCATACGGTGTCTTCATCAATAGGGTCTTATTTTTCACCTCAGGTGGGTAATCATATACTTTGATAGAATCCTTTCTTGTTTGGGGCACTTCATAGATTAACACTGATTTCTGACACTGGAAGTTACAGGTCAGAGATGATTTTTTTTTTTAAAGATAGGCTTTATCCCATCTTCTTCAGGTCACTTCTTTTCAGAAACTTCCCTATTCTCCTTTTGAGGGTTATATCTTTTAGTTTACCTTCAAGGAGAAAGTTTTCTATGGTACAGTTCATTTTGAGATTATTTTTGTTTTCACTTTCCTCTATCCTCTTCTTCTCCTTCCCCCCAAAAACACTTCCGTCTCTATTGTCCTGCCCTCCAGTTGTCTATGCAGTGTGCCAGCAACTCAACCTGATCCAGGTTAGGAACTGCAGATGAGTGAGAATATGTTGCATTTTTCTTTCTGTGATTGTGTTTCTTTGCTGAGTAGGGTCTGTTCTAAGTTCAACCATTTTTGTACAAATTTCACTGCATCATTTTTTTCATACTGTTGAGTAGAATTGCATTGTGTATATGTACCACAACATCTTTATCTATTTATCCAATGATGCGCACCTGGGCTGATTCCAGCTCTTTGCTATTATGAATTGATCACCTATGTGGTTGAGCAAATATCTCTGAAATGAAGCATTAAGTATCTAGAATAAATGCCCAGTAAGTAAATATCCAAGTCTGTTGGTAGTTCTATAGTCATCTTTTACAGAACTCTCCATATTGATTTCTATAATGGTCGTACAAGTTTGCATTTCCACCAATATTCCACTGAATAGGGGTTCTTCTTTCCCTACATTCTCGGAAATATTTGCTGTTGTTAGATATTTTTAATGATTGCCATCTTTACAGGATTAAGGTGGAATCCTATATTGTTGGAATTTGCATTTCCCTGGTTAGGGATGCTGAACATCTTATTAAGGGTGTGTTAGCTATTTGTATTTCTTCCCCTGAGAACTCCCTATTCAGTTGTGTACCCCATTTTTGTGTGGGTTGTTTGATTTTCTTTATTGTTTATTTGTCAGAGTTCTTTATAAGTTCTAGATATTAGGTCTTTGTCAGTGGTATAGCTGGTGAAAATTTTCTCCCATTCTGTGGGTAATCTACTGGTTCTGCTTGTGGCATGTTTGTGTATTAAAAAAAAAAAGCCTTTTAGCTTCAAGAAATCACATTGGTTGAGAGATTGAAAAATGATGCTGGAATTTCATTGGTATTGCATTAAATCCATATATTGCTTTTGTAGAATTTCACTTTAACAATATTATTTCTACCTATCCAGGAGCATGGGAGGTCTTTCCATCTTCTCAAGTCCTCTTCAACTTCTTTCTTGATTGTTTTTATGTTTTCATTATATAGGTCTTTCACATCCTTGGTTAGTGTTATTGCAGGGTATGTGATTTAATTTGGGCCTATTGAAAATGGGAAATTCTCACTAATTTTGTCCTCTTATATACTGGTTCTTTGCATGTAGAAAGGCTGCTGTCTTTTGCGTGTTGATTTTGTATCCGGCCACTTTGCTGAAGGAATTAATCATCGTTAGAAGTTTTGAGATAAAAACAGAAATTAAATGAAAAATTGTCATTCTACAAAATCAACTGCATTGGCAAGATGTACCCATGGGTTGAATAGCAGCATATACCTTATTGGGTAATCGATTGCTGTCTGGTTGGGCATGACGCCACCTCGTTGGGAGGAATTCATTCCTGGTACTGAAAACCAAGTCAAAGACTTATGGCTTGGAAATTCATACACCTCAGAGGGAAGCTTCCAATGTTCTTTGTCTAAATGGAAGCATTGTACCCACAGAAAACCCTTCTAAATCCATGTTTGTCCCCTTTGATTAGGACTATGCTTACTTTTAGTAAGAAAATCTGTATCTTACAAATGGCAGCAAATACCAAAAAGACCCATGGCTTTATCACAATAATTAAAGTTGGATTTCCTCCATATTCATTTTAATATGTATATGTTGAAATCTAAATCAAAGAAGTTCAAAAGGGCAGTTTTATGCTCGATTACTTTTGTGTTTTTATATACTTACTTGAAAGGAAGGACAGAGATGGAGAAAATGGGTGCACCAGGGCCTCGGGGTGTAGGAAATGACCTCCAGACCCATGTGCCCCTTTGTGCAGCTGGATTTATGTGGGTCCTGGGAAACTGAACCTTCGTAGTTGGGCTGTGCAGGTAAGTGCCTTAACTGCTAAGCCATCACTTTAACCTTATTTTTCTTTTCTTTACGGTCAAAAAATATAGCCGGCTGGAGATATTTTAAGTATAAAAGGAACAAAACATTATAAAAATAATTGAGGCTGGAGAAATGGCTTAGTGGTTAAGAAACTTTCCTATAAAGCCAAAGGATCCAGTTTCAATTCTGCAGGACACACATAATCCAGATGCACATGGTGGTGCATATGTCTGGAGTTTGTTTCCAGTGGCTAAAGGTCCTGGTGTGGTGATTTTCCCTCTCCTTCTCTCAAATAAAATAAATTAATTAAAAGAACAAGAGCTTCCTGGACACTTCACAGAACAAAATAAGAAGTAGGTCTTTCCTGAACACTGTATACAGAGGCTTGCTATAAATAACTATTCGTATTCCCAGCTTCAAAAGCAAGGCCCTTACTCTTCTGTGGGTAAGTACCAACATAAAGTGACCTTAGCTTTCCAGACATTATGTCTCTTCTAGACATTATAATCTTAGGCCAGCCTTATGCAGAGAGCACCATCATCAAAGGATCCAGAAGCACAGTGTTGCTTACAGTTCCACTCATCACAGAAATAAGGATGCTCAGGTGAGGTGATTGATTGCTACTTCTTTCATAAGTGCTATTAAGTACCTCTTTGGCCAAGTGTCAAGCTTAGAAACAATGTGTAACTCAAATCTCCGATGAGATTGGGCAGGACTGTGCACTGAGTAGTGCAATGACACTGGTGGTGTTGTGTTAGTATGCTTTGCTCACAGGTGAGGAAAGAGGTTCAGAAAAGTTACATAGGTTTCCTGTACACTTCATGACAGGCAAGTGCCGAAAGTGAAGGTTTGAACTCAATAAAACTCTTACCCTTTTCAACAATAGCAAACATTGCTATTTTACTTGTGCCTTAATGTCAACATCTTTTCAGTACCATTTTTCTTATCCCATTCTTTCTCTATTCTTTCCATCTTCCTTACCCTTTCATGTCATAAACTCCAATGAAAGAGAACTATGTTTTGTTAAAAATATTTTTTATTTATTTGAAAGAGATAAAGAGAGCATATGGACATGCCAGAAACTCTTGATGTTGCAAACTGTCTTCTGATGCAGGTGCCACTTTGTGCACCTGGTTATAATGTGTAATCTGGATATTCAAACCAGGTAAGCAAGTGGCTTTAACAGCTGAGCCATCTCACCAGCACAACAAATATTCCTTTTTAAAATGTTCAAATTTTATTTATTTATTTATACATTAGAGATGGAGAGAGACAGAATGATAATGTGTGCATCAGGGCCTCTAGCCACTACCAGAAACCTCCAGATGCATACACCACCTTGTACACGAGGCTTATGTGGCTTTGGGGGAATCAAAATCAGGTTGTGAACATTTGCAGGTGTGTGCCTTAATCACTAAGCCATTTCTTCCACCCTCAAGAACTATTCTTTTTAAAATTTTACTTTATTTTATTTATGAGAGAGACAGAAAGAGAACCAGATAGAGAGAATGGGTCATGCAAGGGCCTTTAGCCACTGCACATGAACTTAAGATGCATGTGAAACCTTGTGCATCTGGCTCAATGGTGGCTTACATGGGTCCTAGGGAACTGAACCTGAGTTCTTTGACTTTGCAGGGAAGTGCTTTATCTGCTGAGCCATCCCTCCAGCTCAAGAACTAGTATTTTTCACACACTTTCCAAGATTTTATCCATTGTCTTGGAAATATTCAGTTGTGAGCATAAAATTCTGGGCATCTATTTTCTGATAAGTACATGTTTTCCTGTGCTATGAACTCAGTTTACAAATGGAAGTAAATTAGTCACATTTCAAATGAACTCAGAAAGAAAATATTGCTGGATTTTGCATGTGACTTCTTCATTGCCAAGAGCAGTAAAGAGAAGTGTTTGAAATTAACAATTGTGGCATATCTGTTTTGACACACTTTGCTTGTACTCATGTGTCTGGTATATAAAATAACCACACCTTGTGTGCAATAAAGAAAATTCACCACTCTTGTCTTCAAAAAGTAAATATTTTATTTGATTTTCAGGCAATGTTTTTTCTTCATGTTAAAATTTTAGATCAATTGGCTACCAGCTAGAGAGAAAACTTGTGGCATTTATGGAAATGTGAGTTAATCATTAACCAGCTATAGATTATTTGTTTTAAAACATTGGCCATGATTTCAATTTTCAGACTTCTGAATTATACATTAAAGACAATCTCCAAACATTTGCAGTTGAGCCAAGCATATCATTCAGTCGATCTCATGCCCACAACAAAGCCTTACATGCCAGTCGTCCATCACACTTTAATAAGTACCTTATTATTATTTGCCTCACCACCCAAGCCCTACCATCATCTTGGCTCATGATCTTGCTGTGGTTTCCATATTGTGTCTCCAAAATGGTTACTTTTAGAGTCCTTCTTCCAGCTGAGCTTTAAGGAGGTGATTGGGATTTAGCCACAGATGTGTTCATAACTTGATTACATTATTAGGATGTGTTGGATGCTTTTAAAGATGGGGCCACAGTGAAGAATTAAGTCACTGGTGGTAGGGGCTGTTCTTGGAAACTATAGCTTGTCCAAGCCCCTTCCTTGTTACCTTTCTCCCTGCCTCCTGTCCACCAAGAGGTGAAGCAGTCTGCTCCATCACATGCTCCTCACCATGACACAATGTGCTGTGCCACACATGGCCCAATAGTAAAGGAGCCTAGTGATAAATCCCTGGAATCATGAGCCAAACTAGATCCTGTCTCCATGAGATGGTTTATATTGATTGTTAACTGGACCTAGAATTGTCTGGGAGGGATTATTTTGGTTAGATTAATTGAGGTAATAAGATCCCTTTTAACTATAGGTGGTACTATTCCAGTGGCTGGGATACAAAGAAAAGAAATATCTGGCTGAGCAGCAATATCTGTAGCTCACTGCTTCCTCAATGTATTGAATGTGACCAACTGCCTTTAGCTCCTGCAATCACGTCTTCCCCTCCATGATGGAAGAACATAATCTGGAACTATAAGCCGACATAAACTCTTCCTCCCCAAACTGTCAAGTGCTTTGAACCAGTAACAACAAGTGGACAAACATGCTCCATTAAGTTGTGTAGTCATATACTTTACCACAAGAAACTGGCTAACATAGACATTGCCACTGACAACACATTTGACCTCCTACTAAACCAGCTCTGTCATCTCCAGTGATCTTTAACTCCATCTTCTATTCCACTAACAGTAACCCCAGTCATGGACCTAAACTAGCTACCTTACCTTCCAGAATGATCTTTAGTATTTTCAGTTAAATTTAAACTAACCATGTTAGTTTGGGTCCGCCTTTAAGTTCATGTTGGACCCCTTTCTTCAGGCATGCAGCCATGACTGAGCATGACCAGGCTTGGAAGAGGAGCTCACAGGGCAGACTGGGCCTGAGCTCACACATGGGCAGGTGGGCTGAGTGGGCCTGAGCTGGTGGGGGTGGACAGACACAGCAGGCCTGAGTACTTGCGGGCATTGGATGGGCAGAGCGAGGGCCTTAACACGAGCATGGGCAGGTATAGCAGTCCTGCGCTCACATGTGGGCTGGTGGCCAGAGCGGCCTGAGCTCATGCAGGTAGTGGGCAGATGGTGGAGCGGGCCTGAAGTCGCACATGGGTGGGGCTAGCCGGGTGATCACCCTGCAAGCAGTGAGGCGAGTGGAACTACGCTGGCCTGGGTTCCCTTTCCTACAGGAAGTGCAGGAGTATCCTGAGGCTGGGACTATGGCGAGGATGGCTGCTTGGGGGAACTGCGGGACTGGTGTGTTACCGGAGAGCAAGGGAAGCAGACTATTCCCTTTTGTTGTCCCTCAGCACCCTCCCACTGGCGATCTATTAGATATTGCTCTCCCCTAAAAGACCCAGTGTTTCCTTGCCTGTCCTTCCCTGGGAAGTGCAGCATGGTTAGGCGGATGCAATCTTGACCCCAGTTGGACATTTTTGTCTGTTCTTTCTGAGCTGAGCCTGAGAATACAGCCGGAGGAGTTGCTCATGCATCTATTAAAACGACCTCTTCCTTCTCTGTGGTCTCTCTCTGCGGTCCTGTTCTGAGGATTTAAGAAGAATTGTTAAATTTTTATTGTCTTTGGCTTTTCACTTGCTGTTAGGATGAATTGGCAACCTCCACTATACTTACATAGTATACTAGAAGCCATAGGAACTGTTTATTTGCAGTGAGCAACACCAGCTTATGATGCTACCGCACTTTATCTAGTAGAGGTGCACATCTGGCTTGTTTCAGGGATGTCCATAAGTCCATGCCTGAATACTTGTCTAGGAATAAGATTCTTCGCTTTATTAAAAGTATATAAGTACAGAGAATTTTCTTAGCTTTAGGAAATGTTTTAATTGAGAATTTTAATAACTGAACACCCTGTAATTTGATCATAATCCCATCTTATTACTCTCTTTAGTCTCCCCTCCCCACCCCTGCTCTACAGAGAACCTTCTGTTTCCCAGTAGTCCTTTTGTTTTGATGTCTTATTTGTTTTTGCTCTTTTCCATTCTCTATGCCAAAATTATGATGAGCTCAGGATTGTACAGGTCTTCCTGGGGTAACAATAATCACTCTGGGCTCATGAGTGCACCTGCTGGTTCATGTCTGGACAGTGCCCCAAAGCATTCCTTTCAACCCTCTGGTTATTATTTCTGTACAATTTTCCACAGTGTTCCCTAAACATTGGAGACATGATAGATATTTCTCCTTTACTATTGAATGTTCTACAGCCTCTTGTTTTCAACTTTGATGAGTTTTAAGTCTCTTCAATGTCTACCACCATCTCCATAGAGGAGCTTTACTGGCTATCATGAGATCAGCACTTATATTTTGTCTGCCACCTCTAGAAATGTAAAGTACTTTTGCATTTGTATTTCTACTCCCAATAAATATGGGAGTTCTTATTGGTCTCCATTATCTCTAGTACTTGGTATTTTTCAATTAAAAGTGATTCAGGGCTGGAGAGATTGCTTAATGGTTAAAGCACTTGCCTGTGAAACCTAAGGACCCATGTTCAACTCTTCAGAACCCACATAAGCCAGACACAAAACGGTGAGGCAAGTGCACGGTCACACATGAATACTAGGTGGTGCAAGCATCTGGAGTTCAATTTCAGTGGTTGAGGCCCTGGTGCATCGATTCTCTCTCTCTCTCTCTCTCCTCTCTCTCTGTAAAAAATAAATAAAAACTGATTCAGAGGCTAGAGAGATTGCTCAGTAGTTAAAGGCTTTAAATTGAAAAGCCCGAGGATTTGGATGGTTCATGCATCGGAAGATGGCTTTCAGTGGCAGGAAAAACTGGCATTCTCTTACACTCTCTTGCTCCCTCTCTCTCTCACTCTTTCTCTTTCATGTAAATAAATAAGTAAATAAGCATGATCCATCCTAAAATGTACAATGGCATCTCCCTCTCATTTATATGGTTCGCTAGTGATTAATTAGTCTGACACTCTTTGTGCGTTTTTATTTGACAAACTTACACTCTATGATTATAGAGGCTGAGGAACCAAATACACTTCCCTTAGGTTTGCAGTCAGGTCTGCATTGCTCATAGAAATCACCCAAGTAAGAGCAGCTTTGGGGGAAAAGGGGTCTATTTTGCTTATAGGCTTGAGGGGAAGCTCCACGATGGCAAGGAAGATGATGGCATGAGCAGAGGTTGGACATCACCTTATGGCCAACATCAGGTGGATAACAGGAACAGGAGAGTCTGCAAAACACTGATAAGGGGAAACTGGTGCCTCCAAGAGGTGTTAATTCTCAAATCTCTACCAGTTGGGAACCTAGTATTCATAACATTGAAGTTTATGGGAGAACACCTGAATCAAGCCATCATATTCTGCCCCTGGCCCCCATAAACTGATAACCATACATGATATAAAACACAATGAATTAATTGAACTTTAAAAATCCCCATAATTTTTATCACTCCTGAGAATGTTCAAATATTCCCATAGTTCAAGATCTTTTAACTGAGTCATAATACCAACAACAACAACAACAAAAATTCATGATGGCACAGAATACACATTTACAGTGCAAAAGATGGCACTGAGCATAGCAAACAAATATTCAACCAATACAAGATTTAATAGGGCAAACATCAAACTCTGTATCTGCAAGTCCAACAACTCTAGTCAGTGACATATCTCCAAGTCTGATAATTCTAACCAGCAACAATTCTCTGTAGTTCCAATTCCACCCCTCCAGATAGGCTACTCACAGTCCTGGAAAACTTCATCTGGGGCTGGCAGCTTTCCTTACCAGCCATGTTGTGGTCCCAGCATCTCTACTGGGTCTCCAATGCAACCAATGGTTCATCCTCATGGCTCCATTGGGTCTCCAAGCAGGCATCTAGCAAAACTGCTTCACACTGCCCACTACTGTTTCAAAAACATCAGACCATGTTGCAAATTAAATAACCCTCTCTTCCCTGCATTTCCTATACTCCATAATACCAGGTAGGGTGCCAATTTGTCAAGCCAGGGTGGAATAAAACAGACTTGGAAGATCAGAACATTCCTTGAGCACTCAGGACTCTTCAAAAGAGTCTACATTCCTCCTCTTGCCCCAGTTCAGGTCGGGTGGCCTTATCTCAAAGGTTATAATCTCTTATATAATTGCAGCTGAACAGGCAGAAGATTCAGCCCAAACATTTCATTTTTGTGCCTTATCCCTCTGCTCACACCAGTCCGTTTCTATGCACTGCAACCCTTCACAAGTTGTCAGGACACAGGCATAACTGCAAGCCTCTCACACAAACTGCTTCTAGCCTAGTCCAAGCAAAGCTCTTTTTCACCCTCATAAGCCAAACCTCATAGCCCATAGTTCTTACTGTATTCAGCCTTCAATTCTGACCAGAATAGTCAATCAAGTTGTACTTATATCACTGTAAGGCATCTCTCTGAGGCCAAGGTTTCAAATACTTCCACATTCCTCTTGAAAATCAGCTCCAAGAGGCCAAAGCCACACAGTCACGTATCTAGCCGCAAAGCCACTCTCGGTACAAACATTACTGTTGCAGCCAGGTACACTTTGCTGGCGGAAACCACTCAACCAAGAGCAGATTTTGGGAAATAGGGGTTTATTTTGGCTTACAGGCAGGCTCAAGGGGAAAGCGCCATGATGACAGGGAAAATGATGGCATGAGCAGAGGTTGGACATCACCTCCTGGCCAACATCAGGTGGACAACAGGAACAGAAGAGTGTGCCAAACACTGGAAAGGGGACACTGGCTTTAATACCCATAAGCACACCCCAACAATACAGTGCCTTCAAGAGGCATTAATTCTCAGATCTCCATCAGCTGGGAAGCTAGCATTCCGAACACCTACGTTTATGGGGGCACCTGAATCAAACCATCACACTCAGTGTAATGGGGACCTAGGAAAATCAGATTTATAGTTCTGTAAGTCCACGAATGCTGCTTCCTTGGAGCTCTCTGTGCGCTTCCCAGGCAGCTCCACTCAGAAGTCTCCTCTCCTGTGGAACTGTTTACTGTTTCTGTAATCTTGTGGAAATACCCTTGTGTGTCTTTTAAATATATATGTGTATTGTTTCATGACAAACTGGCCTGTTCTTGTTTAGCAAGATGAACCTGGGCTTTGCTCTACCAACTGGGAACTGGGTTGGGACTGGAGGGACTGGAGGGTGGAACACTTGGCCATCTCATGAAAGTTAGAGGTCTCTTGACATTCCTGTATGAATCATCCTCTGAAAGGCAGGGTTGCTGCCATAGTGCCTAACCACTGGTTTGGGGTAATCACTGACAGTCAGATCCTGAACTCCATACTTCCCAGGAAGAGAGAACATGTTAGGATCAGGGCTCAATCTGGGAGCCATTTTAGGGCAAATGTAACTTTCCTCAGATGTCTGAAGAAGTGGCTGACTGTATGAACAGCATCTGGCTCTGGTATGTGAACATTTGTGTCAATGGATACTAGCCTGGTTGCATGCTGTAAGAAAAACACATGGAAGTAAATACATCAGGGCCACCTTCAGAATAATGAGGCCACAGGGAAGAAAGGTACACAGTTTCACAAGTTTCAGTCACACTTACCTGGCTTTGCTGTTCCATCCTTGGGGGTTCTGTAGGAAACTTCTGGTGGGAAGCTTTCCTTTGTTACTATTATTGCCTGAGGAATGAACAATGAAGTGTGTATACATTATGATTGTGGATAAAATGACATGATATTTTCTGCCTCTAAGTTCCTTCAGTGTTTCTTGTGACAGAGGTGTGAAAGCCCTCTGCTCCTGCTGTCTTCCCTCATGCCAGACCCTTTTCCTAACTGGAAGCGTATCTTCTTGTTTTCACAGATCCTATCCACTTCATAACACTTTTTCTGCCTGTCATTGTTCTGTTTCTACAAATGACCTTGCGACTCACACTCTTGACTGGATACCTGCTGACTGAACTGCCCTCTGTCCGGGCCCTGCACAATTTTAGGACCCTGTTAATTTCTTTGTGGTTTCCTCTTCACTGTCCGGAGGTTACTATGCACAGTAGCAGACATGGAGAGAAGCCTTCTTGCCATTTCTCATGCATCATTTCTGGCTCCCCCTTCCCATCACTCACCTCTGTGTCTGTTCCTTCTGTCTATCAACCTGGCATATGACTCCTGATTTCTGGAGCCTCTGCGTATCCTCAGAGTCTTGGTTTTCCTTGTCCCTCTTTGATCCAAGAGGCTGTGGGGCCATGACACCCTCCAACAGTTTATGGGACCACGTCCTGCTACTGGCAGTGTTGCCAGAGGCTCCATATTCTGCCCCTCACCTGTGCACTTGATGTTCATTATCAGTGCATCACTAAGAAAACCAGAAGCTCGCAGACAACATGAATTCAGAATTTTTGAACTTATATTAATATTCTAGCTATTGAGAGGCTCCCAAATATTACCATTGTAGTGATATTTATGTTGAAAATTGATATACTTTTCCCTGTTCCGCCTTAGCAATAAGCAGTGGATAGAAAGAGCAGAAGATAAAAGGGTTGAAGGGTGAAGAAAGTAAGCCAGAATTTAACAATATGCAAATTCTTGGCAAAAAACCCAAAACAGCATCTTTATTTATTTTTAACTATTTATTTGAGAGAGAGAGAGAAGGAGGAAGAAGGTAGAGGGAGACAGAGAGAGAGAGAGAGAGAGACCATGCCAGGGCCTGGAACCATTGCAGACCATTTCCAGATGCATTCTACACCTTATACATCTGGCTTACATGGGTCCTGGGGAATCAAATCTGAGTTCTTTGGCTTTGCAAGCAAGCACCTTAACCACTAAGCAATCCTCTCAGCTTTTAAACAGTACTTTAATGTGTTGCTCTCACTCTACGGACCCATTTGCCCAGTGAGGACATCCCCAGATCCCCAGTTACGTATTGAAGGGGTGGGGACGATCAATGATTCAAGAAACAAAAGAGATGAAATCCATGTTTGAGACTTGTGGACGCCTATTCATCTTTCTCTGATCCTAGGCTACCATTTGATCCAAGGGCAGTTTAAGTCACATCTCTTTTCATTGGTTTCTTGTTTGTTTTCCATTGAAACAAACTGTAATACTACACCTCAGGCTGGCTTCTGACTTCTGGTCGCAGTACTCCAGCCACTGACTCCCTAATGGGCTTCAGGTCACTAAGAAATCTAACTGAAGCTGATCTGGATGACCCTGTTGACTAGCTGACAGGATGCTGGAAAGAGTGATGCAGCATGTTAGGAGAGAACAGTCATCAAAGGTTAGGGGCTAGATGCCTTACATCATTACCAACTCTGTACAATTTCACCATCCTGTTTGGTGTGAAGGGATAGGTGCTTCCGACTTCAAGTTTGTTTCCCTAGCAACCTCACATTTGGAGTCCTCCCACAGGTTACTATCCATCAGACTGCCTCCATTGTGGAGTGCCTGTCCCCATACATTGCCAACCTGATGGAGTTATTTGTCTTTTTATTGTTGATTTGTATGTCTTCCACTTCCTCCCAATTTACAATATTGGCAGAGCAAAAGCCCCTTCATCTGTTTGATGATGGTGGGTCTCCTGCTCTTCAGATCAAAACTCACCTGGGTCTCCAGCCTTCCTCACCACTGCTCCGGCTCTCATACATGACAAGTGAAATATGAAAGGGGTTTTGGGGGGGAATGAAGGCCACAAAATTCTCTTAAGTTTTTTTTTTTTTGTTCTTGATTTTATTTTTAAGATAGGAAACAAGGGAGTAGTTGCTGCGTTTCAATACCTAAAGGAAGTGCCTTCCAGTCTGGTAGATTCCTCAGATTATTGAATGAATGAACGATGATGACAAGTCACAAAATACCCAGTGTAAATGATTGTGAGGCACACCAGTCCACGTGAAGCTACAAGCGAGTTCCACCTGACTCACAATCCTGCTGTTCCACGAGTCTGGCACTAGGAGCCAAGGTTTCTCATTCCCTGGTTCACTATTTGTGTGTGTACAAGTGTGCTGGATACAGCATGCTTTATGGACTGTGAGTCTTTCCTCCACCAGGTGGCAGCGTTTGACCATTCTGCTACCTCACAAATTGCACACTACAGCTTAAGGTCCAAGGACAAGCACCAGCTGGTGAAAGCCCTGTTTTTCTAGTCTCCCTTGACTCTCAGTTGCTACAGTGCTGGGTGAGAAATCAGCATTCAGTAACAGAATAGACAGAAAGATTCTTTTTGTAAGATCAAGTTCTAATTCACTGAAAGGAAGCAGAGGAACTGGAGAGATATCTCAGTGATTAAAGGCACTTGCTTGCAAGGCCTAGCAGCCCCAGCTTGATTCTTACATACCCATGTAAAGCCATATGCCCAATGTGGTGCCTCAGTCTGAAGTTTATTGTGTAGCATATCCTAGGTTTTAACAAACTGTCTTCTGAAGAGAGGGAGGCAGTTCTGATTTAGGAAGTCAAGTCTGGGAGACCTGAAAGTCAAAGTTCACACAACCACCCCCCAAAGTTTTATTAATTTGAAACTGAAACATTTCTTGGGTGGTTGTAGAGTAAGGAACTCTGGAGATTCAGGAAGTCATTATGTCTGGGAATCTGTTGAAAGACCCCACGTTAAAGTTATATGAAAACAAAACAACTGCTTAGAGATACACTCTCTGATTGAACTGGCACAAGTAGTGTGGGTGGAGTCTAATTGAGATGCCTGCAAGTCATGTTGTGTGTTCAAGACTCTCAGACCAAGCCAGTTGCCTGCAGGTTGTGCAGTGTGGTGCAGAGATGCAGGTTGCATGCTCGAGTCATCATCTATGACAGGCTTTTCAGTGATGGAGTTGCCTCTGTGTCAACTATTGTTCCTGTAAGCAGTCACTCACCCTACACTGCAAGTAACCCCAATAATCATATTCATTCTCCAAAACTGCTTTTGGTGCAATGGTGTTGTCTTTCCCCTGTACTGTGAGAGGACATGTGTTTGTTTTCTTGTGACAATGAGAGTCCTGCTTTCCTAGATCCTCACCAGTATTTCTTGTCTTTTTTTTTCTTTTTTTTTTTTTTTTTGGTTTTGCAGGTAGGGTCTCATTCTTGCCCAGGCTGACCTGGAATTCACTATGAAGTCTCAGGGTGGCCTCAAACTCATGGCGTCTTGTCATTTTATTTATTTATTCATTTAATCATTTATTTATTCATTCATTCATTTTTGAGAGAGAGAACAAGGCAGAAAAAGAGAGAATGAGAAAGAATGGGTGCACCGGGGCCTCCAGTCATTGTAAACAAACTCCAGATGCATGTGACACCTTGTGGATCTGGCTAACGTATGTCCTGGTGAATTGAACCAAGGTCCTTTGGCTTTGCAGGGAAGTGCCTTAATCGTGAAGCCATAACTCCATCCCTCATTTTTTTTATTATTGTCATTCTGATGGGAGTCCAGTACAATCTCAAAGACATTTTAATTTCCATTTCCCTTTTTTTCAAATTTTAGTTATTTATTTGAGAGAGAAAAAGAGGCACAGAGAAAGAGAGAGAGAGAATGGGCTCTCCTGGGCCTCCAGCCACTGCAAAGGAACTTCAGATGTGTGCACCCCTTTGTGCATCTGGCTTATGTGGGTCCTGGAGAGCTGAATACTGATCCTTTGGCTTTGTGGGCAAGTGCTTTACAAACTATGTAATGTCTCCAGCCCCATTTCCTTTTCTTGGTGGCTAAAGATGTTGATAATCTGTTCAGGTATTTATTGAACATTTATATTTCACCCTTGGAGAACTCTCTGAACAATTCTCTGCACCCTTTTTTTTTTTCTGTGAGTTGCATTTTTTTGTTGTTGTTGCTTAGTTTTGTTGTTGTTGCTGATGCTGTTGCATTTTTAGTTCTTTTTAAATTCTACCTACTAAACCACTATCAGATGTATAGCTGGTGAAGATTTTCTCCAATTCATTAGGTTGTAAATACACCCTTTGATGGTGTGCTAATCTGTATAATAGCATTTTAGTTTCATGAGTTCCCAGTTTTTGAGAGTTTGCCTAATTCACTGGGCAAGTAGAGTCTGATTAGGAAAGTTTCTCCTATTTTTACAATTTGTAGTCCTTGTGTTATTTTTTCTTCTGGTTGTTCTAGTGTTTCATGTCTGATATTGATATCTTGAGGTATTTGTAGTTGATTTTTGTTTTTGTTTTTGTTTTTGAGTTAGGGACTCGCTCTAGCCCAGGCTGAATTCACTATTTAGTCTTATGGTGGCCTGAAACTCAAAGCATTCCTCCTACCTGTGCCTCCTGATTGCTGGGAATAGAGGAGTGCACCACCACCTCTGGCCCTGATTGGAGTTCTGGAGTTGATTTTTGTATAGGGTGAGGTAACAGTACGTAAATTAATTCTTCCACATGTGGTTATCCATAGGTTGATTTTCTTTTAAATATTTTTATTTATTAATTAATTTATTCATTCAAGAGAGACACAGAGAGAAAGAGGTAGATAGAGAAAGGGATAGAGAAGGGGAGGGAGAGAATGGTCATGCCAGGTTTTCCAGCCACTGCAAATGAACTCCAGATGAGTATACCCCCTGTGCATCTTCCTCATGTGGGTCCTGGGGAATCAAACAAAGTTCCTTTGGCTTTTCAGGCAAATGGCTGAACTACTAAGCTATCTCTCCATCCCTATAGGTTGATATTTTAAGGCATGGTCTCATTATGTAGCCAAGACTATGTTATAACTCACACTATTGCTCAATCAGGCCTGAAAATCATGATACTTCTGTCTCAGTCTCACAGCATCTGGGCTTGCAGTAGTACGCCACCTCATCGAGTTTAATCTTGTATTTTGAAACATACTTAAAAGAAGAAAACGTCAAGTCATTCTCACGTCAAATCCTGCCCAAAGGTAAACACCATTCCTCTGTTTCCTTGACAATCATTTCTATCAGTAATAATAGCAATGACAAAAGGTAAGGGCCATGCCTTTCAGCCCTATACTTTCTCCAAAGTACTGCCCATCTCCAGAATGCTGCATGCACTAGATATCCAGAATATGGAAGTTCACAGCAATGATGTCACCAAGCAAGTTGGAGCCAGAGTCTGCATAGAATTTCAAACCAAGAACACATCAATTAGTGTGCTAATCATGGAACAAGTAATATGCCTACCCTAAGAATAACTTCTGATGCTCACAACACAGCATGGGGAAATCTCTGAGCTGATGTGGTGAGAAAGAAGAGAAAGAGGCTACACAGAGAAGTCCCAAGCATGATCCCACCACTGATACGGATATCATAAGCATAGCACTGTGAGGGCAGCAGAAGTACTCTTCCTTAAGGGGTAGACAATGAAGAAAAGAAACACACATATATCCCTTTCTGTCTTTCTCTGTCTGCCCATTTCTCTCAAATAAAAACAAAATATACTTTTTTAAATGTTTTATTCATTTATTTGACAGAGAAAGAGAGAGAGAGAATGGGCGCGCCAGGGCCTCCAGCCACTGCAAAGGAACTCCAGAGTCATACGCCCCCTTATGCATCTGGCTAACGTGGGTCCTGGGGAATCGAACCTGGGTCCTTTGGCTTTGCAGGCAAACACCTTAACCGCTAAGCCATCCCTCCAGCCCAAAAATAAAATATTTTTAAATAGTCCCTCCACTGGCACACATACAGAAGATTTGTGTCCTTCATATGAAAATCCCCTTAGAAAGGAAGCATGCCACACACATCTCATCAGAAAAATGCATCATGAGTGACCAGAGTGCTCAGTACTGTAACATCTCTATCACAACTTCCAAGGCTCAGGGTCTAATGCGGAAGAGGTGGCAGAAAGACTGTAAGAGCCAAAGGAAGGGTAGAACTCCTTTCTACGTGCTCCTCCAGACACAAAATGGTTTGGTTCTTCATGACCTCACTGTGCCTGACACTACTTACACAAGACCATCATAACAGGAGGAAAAGATCATGACATAAAAATAAAAGAGAGACTGATTGAGATGGGGAGGGGATATGATGGAGAATGGAGTTTGAAAGGGGAAAGTGGGGGGAGGGAGGGTATTAACGTGGGATATTTTTTATAATCATGGAATTTGTTAATAAACTTTTGAAAAAAATAAAAAAGTAATAAATTAGAAATAAATAAATAAAAAGGAAAATGCATCATGATGCTAGGGAGAAGGTTCAGTGAGTAAACTGCATGAAGACATGAGTTCAGCCTCCCTGTATCCACACAATAATACTTTGGCATAGTGGTGTGTGCCTGTAAACCCAGAACTGGATAGGCAGAGGCACACAGATTGTAAGGGATTTCTGACTAGCTACACAAGCCATTATGGTGAGATCCAAGGTCAGTGATAGACAATATCTCAATAAAAGAAAAAGAAATGGAAAAAGGAAAGGGGAAGTGTAAAAGGAAGAAAGAAGGAAGAAAGAGGCTTTTATATTGTTAATTATTAATTAATTGGATCAAGAATCTTCTCTTTTTAGATGGCAGTTACCACTGCAAAGGCTCAAAACTCATCCACATGCTGAGAAGCAGTAACAGCGGAGGGTGTGGGACTGACAGAAACATCTCTATCACAACTTCCAAGGCTCAGGGTCCATTGCAGTAGAGGCAGCAGGAAGAATAAAATAGTCAAATGAAGGAGAATAGTGCCCTGCAGTACTGTTTTCCAGACACAATGTGGCCATGGAATTCATGACCTCACAGGGGCTAATGCTACCTACACAAAACCTGCATATTATGAAAGAAAAAAATGATGGCATCAAAACATAACTGAGACTAGCTGGAGAGGAAAAGGTATTCAGTGGAATGTGTATTAGGGCAGGGAGATAAAGGAGGGTGATGGGAGAGAATTATGATTATGGTAGATTGTCAATAAAATGTTTGAAAAGGTTGGAGAGATGGCTTATCAGTTAAAGCATTCACCTGCAAACCCAAAGGACCAAGGTTCAACTCCCCATCACCCACATAAGCCAGATGAACAAGAGGACACATATGTCTGGAATTCATTTGCAGTGGTTCAGGATCTGGTGTGCTCTACCTGCCTTTCTCCTTCTCTCTCCCTCTCAAATAAAAAAAAAAAAAACTAAACTAAAAATAATATCAAAAAATGAAACAAAGAAGGAATAAACAGAATGATGGAAAAAGGAATAAAAAAAGGGACAGACAGAAAAAGAGAGCTGAAACCTAAGTTGGGATGAGGGTGTGATAGAAACCTTGTAAATGCGCAAGGCTGCCTTGGACAGCAGCAAATAACAGAAGTTCAGTGGAGCAGAAGCAGTGTTCAGAGCTCCAAGGGCCTCACAGGTTCTTCTACATGCTGTAGGCTAGATCATGGTCTACATGAGCCATGGCAGGCTCCTGACAGAATGTTGGAAGCATCCACCAGCACACTGGAGCAAGAGACCCTGTCCTTCCAGCTGAGCTCATTTTTTCTCACCCTTTACCAAAATAGCTGACCACTCCCAGATTTCAAGGGTCTCACGTCCCCCCTGCATTCCCAGCACTGGACACTGACTAGAGAAGACTCAGGTTGTCCATGCTGTGGCACCTGTGCAGGAGAGTAGCAAGTATGGCCCCTGCTCACATGGCCTCCCTTTCCCTCACACCAATCCAGATGACCTCATCCGAGGGAGAGCTGCAGGAGGAAGGCAGACCACGCTGGGCTCTGCTGACTGTGGCACAGGCAGGTTTCTATGGAGTGACAGCAGCAGCCTTTAAATCAGGTCAGCCATGGCTTTGTTCTAGGGTCCCAGGCACGTGGTCAGCTCTGCCACTGCATGTGGACCTCTTTCCCAGCCTGACCACCGCCCTCATTTGCACCGCCCTTCATACACAGAAGCCACCAGCTTCTCAGACACAGAAGGACAGAGGGTGCTGCCCTTCGAGAGTCTCCATTCCCAGTCCCAATCCTCTGCAGAGCAGACTACTGATCCTTAATCTCTCCACCTCCAGTTTGTTCATCTTATTCATTTATACATGTGTGGGGGTGGGCATGCAAGGATCACTTACCACTGCAAACGAACTCCAGACACAACTTGTGTACAGCTTCATGTGGGGACTGTGGAATCGTACCAAAGATGGCAGGTTTAGCAAGCAATGACCTTTGACAGCTGAGCCATCTCCCTTAGACTCTGCATGCTGTTTACTTCATCCATTTATTTTTCCATGTGTGTGTGTTTGTGCATGTACAGAAATGTAAAAACATATGAGGGCCATTGGACAACTTCAGGAGTTGGCCCTAAGATGCCATCCACCTGTTGTGGAGACAGTTTCGCCACTAGACCTGTGACTCACTTATTCGGCTACACTGGCTAGACAGCAAACTCCAAGGCTCCCTTTGTCTCACCCCAGCACTGGGATTACAGCTGTCCACCACCACATCCAGTAATCCAGCTTCTTAAACTGTGACTCACCACCCTTGAATGTGAGGTTTCAAAATATTGGCAACCATAAAAAGTTTCTGGGGAGATAGTTTAGTGGTTAAAGGCTCTTGCTTGCAAAGCCTGCCAGCCCAGGTTTGATTCCCCAGTGCCCAGATAAAGCCTGGTGTACAAAAGGTGGGCACGTGTCTGGAGCTTGTGTGTAGCAGCATGAGACCCTGGCACATTCATACTCTTTCATAAGTAGAAATGCTAATAAATTCACTTTCAATGACTGTGCAGTGAGCAGAGGTTAACTGGAAATCGGGGGCATGATGAAGGTTCTTGCAGTGCTCATCCAGCTTTCACCACAGGACTTAAATGAAGCCTTGGTTTGAGCCCTTATGGACACTTCTCATTGTGAGTGTGGACAAACCTCACAGTGCCAATGAGCACTGCTCAGCGCAGATTCAAGACTACTGTATGTTTGCACTGTTATTACTTCAGAGAAAGATTTCTGTCTCTTTCAAAACATCTTAGTTTAATTATCAAAATCATGCTGTTAAGCTTTCCTATCATAATTTCTGAGAATACATTAAATTAGTATATATGGAGTGACTTTATTTTGTCAGAATATTTGATTTTAAAAAATGATGTTTGAACTCCCTTGTGTAGATATATTATGTTAGTTATCCATTCTTCTAGTGATGGACATCTGGGTTAATTCCAGCTCTTAGCTATTATGAATTGAGCCACTATAAATATGGTTGATCAAATCTCTCTGAACTAAGGTTTAAAGGTTTTAGGGCACATGCCCAGTAAGGGAATAACTGCGTCTGTTGGTAACTCTATAGTCAGCTTTTTTAGGAGTCTCCGTATTGCTTTCCAAAGTGGTTGTATCATCTTACATTTCCACCAACAGTGGACGAGGGTTCCTATTTCTCCACATCATCACCAGCATTTATTTTAATTTGATTTTTTGATGTTTGCTATCCTTACTGGGGTAAGGTGGAATCTCATAGTTGTGTTAATTTGCATTTCCCTGATAATTAGGGATGATGAACATTTTCTTAAGTGTGTGTTGCCATTTGTATTTCTCCCTCTGTGATCTGCCTGTCCAGCTCTTTGCTCCATTTTGTGAGTGGGTTGTTTCACTTTTCATTGTTTAGGTTTTTGAGTTCTTTGTAGAGTCTAGAGATTAGGCCTCTGTCAGTTGGATATTCAGCAAATATTTTCTCCCATTCTGTGTGTAATCGATCGGCTTTGCTTATTGTATGTTTGTCTATGACGAAACTCTTCAGCTTCATGTGATCCCATTGGTTGAGTGTCTGTTTAAGATCCTGTGCTACTGGTCTTTTTTCCAGGAAGTCTCTTTCCATTCCTATATCATGGAAAGTTCCTCCTATATTTTCTTCCCCTAGTAGCCGAATTTTCAGTCTTATGTTGAGGTCTTTGATCCATTTGGACTTGAGTATTGTGTATGGTGAGATGTGTGGATCAAGTTTCAATTTCCTGCATATGGTTATCCACTTTGTCCAGCACCATTTTTTGAAGATGCTGTCTTTTTATCCAGCCTATATTGTTAGGGCTTTTGTCAAATATCAAGTAGCTGTAGTTGCTTGTCCCAAAGTCTGGGTCCTCCACTCTATTCCATGGGTCTATACTCCTGTTGTTATGCCAGAACCATGCTGTTTTTTTTTTTTTTTATTACAATGGCTTTGTAATATAGCTTTAGATCAGGTATGGTGATGCCTCCAGAGGTATTTCTTTTACTGAGGATATGCTTGGATATCCCAGGCCTTCTGCCTTTCCATATGAACTTTGAGATCATTTTTTCTACCTCGGTGAAGAGCAATGTTGGGATTTTAATAGGAATTACGTTAAATCTTTATATTGCCTTTGGTAGGATTGCCATCTTCACAATGTTAATTCTGCCTATTCAGGAGCATTGGAGGTCTTCCCATTTTCTCAAGTAATCCTCAATTTCTTTTTTTTTTTTTTTGCATGTTTTTATGTTTTCATTGAATAGATCTTTCACTTCCTTGGTTAATGTTATTCCAAGGTATTTTATTTTTTTGTTGCTATTGAAAATGGGACCATGTCCCTTATTTCTTTCTCTATATCTTTGTCATTTGCATTTAGAAAGGCTACTGATTTTTGTGCATTGATTTTGTACCCTGATACTTTGTCATAGGATTTAATCACCTTTAAGAGTTTTGGGATGGACTCTCTCGAGTCTCTTATGTATACTATCATGTCGTCAGTGAATAGAGCTAACTTAACTTCTTCATTTCCAAATTGTATCCCTTTTATTTCCTTCTCCTGTCTTATTGCTTGAGCTAGGACTTCCAGTACTATATTGAAGAGTGGAGGTAAGAATAGACAACCCTGTCTTGTTCCTGATCTCAATGGGAATTCCTCCAGTCTCTCTCCATTAAGTATTATTTGTGCCTTAGGAACTTTGTACATTGCCTTTATTATGTTAAGATATGAACCAACCATGCCAATTCTCTCCAATATATTGATCATGAAGTGATGTATTTTGTCAAAGGTCATTTCTGCATCTATCGTAATGATCATGTGCTTTTTGTGTTTAACCTTGTTTATGTGGTGTATTGCATTGACAGATGTCCATATGTTGAACCACCCCTGCATTCCTAGGATGAATCTCACTTGATTAAGGTGGATAGTGCTTTTGATGTGTTGTTGGATTCAGTTTGTGAGGGAGGATTTTGTTCAGGATCTTTGCATCTAAGTTCATCTGGGAAATAGTCTGGTAGTTTTCTTTTCTTGTGGCTTCTGTGCCTGGTTTTGCAATTAGGGTGATATTGCTTCATAGAAGGAGTTGGGGAGACTTCCCTGGTCTCCAATTGTGTTGCACAGTTTGAGAAAGATTGGTTTGAGTTCTTCCATGAAGGTTTGATAGAATTCAGCTGAGAAGCCATCTGGTCCTGGATCCTTCTTTTGGGGGAGGTTTTTTTTTTTTATTAGTTTTTCAACCTTGATGAGTGTGATAGGTTTGTTTAGGAGATTAATCTGATCCATATGCCTATTTCTATACTTATGTACATAAAATTGTTTTAAAATGTCTCACGGATGGGAGGTGATTACAGTCAGATACTGTGTGTATGTATATGTGGAGACTGTCTGTAAAAGATTTTTTTTTAAGTTTCTAAGGGTTAAAGGAGTCACAATGTAGAAATAATGTTAGAATGACCTGCTCCAATTAATGTTTTTGTTTTTAATTGACACACAGTCCCTGTACATATTTGTAGGACACAGTGTAACTTTTGTATAAATGTATGCAAGTGCAATGATTACAGGAAGGTAGTTGGCATTTCTATCCATACATCATTTCTTCTGTAAGGGAGACAGACACCACTTTTCAACAATGTGAGTGAGACTTAGTGAAGGTCCAGAGGAATGACCACACATTTTGCCAACCATAATGAGGAATGAGAAAACTTTTTCAGGAATCAGGGGGACTCCACAGATCAAAGCACTCAGATACATGTCTGCAGTGCACCCGTCTCTCCTACTTGACTCTCCTCTTTCACTCCAAATCTCTACCTGCTCAAGTGCCACATGCCTGGATCCTTTACTCAGTATCTTGGCTTTACACTGACTGCTAAATTCTTTGACAAGCATTTACCTGGGCTCACATCCTTACTCCTTCCTGGTCCAGACAGGATTGGATAGGACACTCCCTAGCCCAGCCCTGGTGCCTAAGCATGCCAAAGCAGATATCAAGCCAACCAGGTTATAGAACTCATTTCCAGTAAGACAGTAACACAGAGCAAAAGGCTCAAACTGTTTTTAGGCAACAAGTCAGTAACTGTATCAAGTGGGGCAAAGAATGGGAAACTGGTAGACAGATAGCAGATCCACAGAATACCTTCCAGAAGGATGCCATCAAGTTTAATTCTGTCTTTCTCTCTCTACTTCTCAATGTGTGAATCTGGCTGTCTGTGTGTAATGTAGTATTTATGTGTGTGCGTTTATGTGTGCAAGTGAATACACCCCATGCATAAAGCTGTGTAGGCTAGAGGTGGACATAACATGACCTCTTTTATCACTCTACTACCTTAAGACAAGGTCCCCAGACATGGAATTTACAGTTTTTCAGTTATACTGGATATCCATGTCATTGCACCAATACTCTTGTCTCCACTCCTCAGTGCTGGGGTTTTAGGCATGTATGCGCTTGCCTGGCTTTCTAAAACATATTTTTTATTTATTTGCATGCAGAGTGAGAGTGAGAGCAAGGGAGAGAGAGACAGAGAGAGATAGAGAGAGAGACAATGGGCTCCCCATGGCCTCCAGCCATTGCAAACAAACTGAAGTTGTATGTGCCACTTTGAGCATCTGGCTTTACATGGATACTGGGAAGTCAAATCCTAGTCCTTGGGTTTTTCAGGTAAATTCCTTAACTGCTGAGCAATCTCTCCAGCCCCCCTTGCCCAGATTTTTAAATGGGTGCTGACAATGAAACTCATTCTTGCACAAGAAACATTCACTCTGTGCCAGCTCTCCATCTACCTTGATGTTCCTTTTCATCGTCCTGACCGCTTCTCATCTCAATGAAAATCCTGAGGCCACAGAGGCCAGAAATGTGATTTTTCTCAGTTCACTCTAAGGGTATACACCAGGGTCTGAGTGCCATGAATCCATCTCAGAGCATCTGGCCTTCTCCATGTGGGACATTACCTTGGGTTGCAGCATTACTCAGTTCCCAAGCAAGTGAACATGGCCAAGACATGAGCTTTCATGTCAAAGCACCTGGGTGCTTCCTTCCCAACTATGCAATTTTGAGAGAGTCTTGTACCCTTGAGTTTCCTAATTATAACAGTTATAAGATACCTGCATTATCTCCCTCTAGATCTAGAGGCTCAATGAGTTCATTGCCATGGGAACTTTCACACTGAGAAATCCAGCAAAGTGTCCAGGGTTCATGAAGATTTTCCCAGGACTCCAACCTTTTCTACAGCCCTGGCTACAGGACAAAGAAGCAGGCTCCTCCCAAGACCGCAGGTCAGAGTGCAATTGCTCACCACCTTGAGAAAGCTGGGCCACAACTGCCACTTCTAGTCCAGTGTACCTTGTCACACCTAAAACTGACACACAAAAGGGATGACTTAATATGGAGATCAAGAGTACCCTAGCTCTGAGGGATCAAATCCAAACTATCAGGTTCAGCAACAACCAAACAGACACCAAGGGCAGTCAGAGACACAATGTCTACGTGAACTATCAGAGGGAGAATAGGGGCTTGCATTGTATATGATCTTGAAGGGCAGGAGTGGGAATTGCTGTTCTCCATGTCTTCTGGACTCTGCAGAGGGAAAGGGCTTTCTCTGAACTGTTGAAAAATAGAGTTCCAAGCTGTGAGATGCAGTAAGGAGGGAGCTGGGGACAGAGGGAAGCCTGGGTTTTCAGGAAACATCCTTCACATTCCTTTTGGAAATAGGACATCTTTGCACCCCTCCAGCTCAGCCACTTGGACAGCATCCCTTCCTGGCATGATGCCTCCATGGCCACTGTAACGACACTAATTTCTATCTATCACCTCCTGACGATGTGGGACAGCAGTCTGTTTCAGCAAATACAAAAATATGGGCTCAGTATCTCCAATGTGGTTATTGTCATATAAAGTTCTGTCCAGCTCCAAACTGTGTCACATACACTAAAACCCACCCAGCACTGGTCTGATCTTGAGGTCCTGGGAGGGGGAGGCTGCAGAGAGCTTGTTGGGCTGAGTGTCATTGTCCAGGTCTCAGAGATCATTTATTTGGGACTTTGACATGGGATAATGATATAGTTCTCTAGCACTTTCCAATTAATGTTTTATCTGTACTGGAAAGGATGTTGTTTTAGTATACTGGCATGTGCGTGTGATCTCATAAACTCCTGGCTATGTCTTTGAGTGTTTTCATTCCGTGACTTCTGATCATATGGATATACATTTGGTCACTGGGGGACTTGGATCCAATGTACAAAGGATACAAACATATACAATACGGCTCGTGTGTTAAGTGTTGAGAAAGTAGATGGCAAGTAGGTCATCAAGAGGTAGTACTAAAGGAAGAAAATAATGATAATGAACATTTATGGTTCATCTCCAATACACTAATATACACCAACAAACCAAAAATTTAGGATACCCTGATTCTTGTCTTATGAATCCTAAGTATTAAATCCGGAAAACCAGAGGGTAAGTTTTAAAGGGATTGAGGGGTGCTGTTGAATGTGGAAGTTGTGAAACTCCTCTAGTTATTCTGAGAGGCACTGAACATGCTTTAGTGGAGTGCAGGAAGACATTCCTGGAAGACAATGCTAAGGAAAAAATAGATTAATCCCCATCAAAATTCCAATTTCATTCTTCACCGAAATAGAAAAAAATCAAAAATTCACTTGGAAGCACAAAAAAATCTCAAATATCTAAAACAATACTGAGCAACAAAAATAAGACTGGTGGTATCATCATACCTGACTTTAACCTATGCTACAGAGCCCTAGTAACAAAAACAGCATGGTACTGGCAAAAAGCTGACATGTAGTTCAGTGGAGCAGACTAGAGGACCCAGATGTAAGTCCAGGTAGCTATGGCCACCTAATATTCATCAAAAATGCCAAAAATACTCATTGGAGAAAAGACAGCATCTTCAGCAAATGGTGCTGGGAAAACTGGATATGTTTCTGTAGAAGAATGAATGTAGATCCTTCTCTCTCTCCATGCACAAGAATTAAGTCCAAATGGATTAAAGACCTTAATATCAGACCTGAAACTCTTATAAACTGCTACAGGAAAAATTATGGGAAACCCTTCAACATATTGGTCTTGGCAAAGGCTTTCTGAATTTAACCCCAATTGCTCAGGCAACAAAACCACAGGGGATTGCATTAAATGACTAGATTGCTTTTGGTAAGATTGCCATTTTCACAATATGTATTCTTCCGATCCAAGAACAAGGGATGTTTTTTCCATTTCCTAGTGTCTTCTTCAATTTCTCGCTTAAGGGTTTTGAAGTTTACATTTTAGAAATCCTTCACTTCCTTAGTTAGGCTTATTAAAAGGTACTTAATTTCTTTTATGTCATTGTGAATGGGAATGATTCTCTGATTTCATCCTCTTCCTTTTTAACATATAGGAGGGCTACTTATTTTTTTCTGTTTATTTTTTATCCTGCTACATGGCTATAGCTGTAGGCATGTCATAAATAGCCGTTATTATGTTGAGATATGTTCTTTATTATGTTGAGATACAAGGAATTCTCCTGTCAATCCCATGCCTGAAGTTGATTCAATTCTCACCTATTCCAATTGAGTGAAGCCCATCAAATTGTTCTCAGACTCTTTGAGACAATGGTTCATGACATTACTTCAGATCTGGGTTTGTTCAGAAACATACATTCAGAAAGTCTTGGGATGTAGTTCAGTTGTTAGAGTGCCATTAAGCTAAAGTATCTCATACATTACAGGCAGGGGAGGAAGTTACCAGAAATCAGAACCAATCAGCACAGAGATAATTGAGTAAAATGTGATTGGCTTAAGCAACCATGTGACCCTGGTTGAGGCAGTATAAAGGCCCTTCTGAAGTCAACCTGTCTCATTTCTCTTTCTTCTAGCATCCTGAAAGCTGTGTCAACTGGCTGCACTTCCTTCCATCCTCACCTGAGGAATTTCTGACAAGAGGAAATAACTTGATGACAGATGGATTGAAATTCCAAGTAAGTTCAAGAAAAAGACCGTGACTTTTTTTTTTTTTTTTTTTTTTTTTTTGAGGTAGGTTCTCACTCTAGCCCAGGCTGACCTTGAGTTCACTATGTAGTCTCAGACTGGTCTGAAACTCACAGCAATCCTCCTACCTCTACCTCCCCAGTGTTGCCAATCATGGCATGCACCACCATGCCCAGCAAAACTCTGACTTTTGCATAGAGGTTGGTTTTGTACTCGAGAAGGCTTAGTTATATTGTTATGGGAAACTGAGGCTAATTGAAATGGCACCAGAGACTGAGAGGAGAATCAGGATGAAAGTTTATCCTCATGCCAGTGTGGGCCCAGGGAAAACCCTTCCAAAGCCTGGGTTCACAGTTTATATAATTTATCTTGGAGTACTCTTATTATTGTTAGATAGGTCTCAGAGCCCAGAGCCCTGTCTTAGTGCCAGAAATCTTGAGTATGAGATAGGCAAATTTTACAGAAACAACCAAACAAAAAAAATGGTTAGTTAGCAGACAGATGCCTGTAGCTGTGCAATGGAGACAAAAAGACAATTTTTCAGTACAGGTCAGCAGTTGTAATGCAAATCATGGTCTGGAGTTATTAAACAATTAAAATGACGACACTATTAGGAAAAAAGACTACACAGAACCATGTAAACAATACAAAAGTCTACGCAGTACAGGATCTAACTTTGGGGCATGGGTTTCTGACTTAAATTTCCTTACCCCAATTATCATATCAATATATTTCATTGCTTAGTTATTTTGGAAAGAGTTCATACTCGTGGGATCTAAAACCAAGCAGCATAGGAAAACAGATATGATTGAAAGGAAGTGAGTCCAATGGTAATTTTGTTTTGTTTTGTTTATTTCATGGTAGGGACTCACTCTGGCCAAGGCTGACCTGGTTTTGGAATGTAGTCTCAGGGTGGTCTCCAACTCATGGTGATCCTCCTACCTCTGCCGCCCAAGGGCTGGGATTAAAGGCATGCGCCACCACACCCAGTCCAACAGTAATTTTTATACTTTTTTTTTTTTTTGGGTTTTTCAATGTAGGGTCTCACTCTAGCCGAGGCTGACCTGGAATTCACTATGTAGTCTCAGGGTAGTCTTGAACTCATGGCTGTTATGCCCAGATTGCGGAGTTCCCAAAGACCACCAAGAGAGTCAGACACTTATGGAACAGCAAAGAGCTGTATTTCTGGCTTAAGCTCTGAATCCAGACTTTACCAACGCAGTGGGTCCATCCAAGAGCATCGAATGGTGTCTGGGAGGAGCTTTCATTAGGTTCATACAAAGAAAAGGGGAATTTCCAATGTAGCCGCTACATGATTGGTTGACATTTAGCAAGAGCATATATGTTGCAACCTGATTGGTTACATAGTAGCTGAGGAACGTTAAGCAAACTTATCTATAGTCACAAGAGCCACAGGACTCTATAACATTTACTTGTTCCTGTTTGATTGGCCGGTTACAGGGATTATTTTGGGTACTGAGCAGTTTGTGGTTGTTTTTCCCAGTAATTGCAAAGTGTTGTGTCAGTAATTTGGGTCCTGCAGGGAAACAGAAACTCAGGCCTATTAATATATTTAAAGTCTGTCATGGTGTTACTTTGGTTTGGTCTATTCAATGGCGATCCTCCTACCTCTGCCTTCTGAGTGCTGAGATTAAAGGCGTGCACCACCATGCCCAGCTTAAACTGTTTTTAATTGACAACTTCCATAGTTATAGACCATAAGCCATGATAATTTCCTCCCTACCCCGCTTTCCCCTTCACAAACCACCCTCCATCATATCACTTCCACCTCTCAATTAGTCTATGTTTTATTTGGATGTCATCATCATTTCCTCCTAGTTTGAGGGTCTTGTGTGGGTAGTACCAGGCACTGTGAAGTCATGAATATCCAAGCCATTTTGTGTCTGGAAGAGTGTATTTTCAGGAGCCCTGCCTTTGGCTCTTACATTCTCTCAGCCACCTCTTCTGCAATGGACCCTGAGCCTTGGAAGGTGTGACAGAGATGTCTTAGTGCTGAACACCTCTGTCACTTCTTCTTGGAACTGTGGTGCCTTTAGAGTCATCCCCCTGGTCACCAGCCATCTAGAAATATTTTGATTCCAGAGACTCGGGCCTAAAGACCACCTGTGCCATGACTGATTCCATTGAAATCTTTCAGGTTGTTCCAGCACTATATGAGTGGGTGAGGTCACAAGACTAACCTATCAAAGGTCTGTGGTGCTGGAAAAGCTCAGGACTTGAAGACGTTTGGAGAAGGTGACACTTCCTTCTGCTCCTTGAGAATCTAGAAAGGCAAATTTGTCACCTTGACTCTGGAAACATGGATTCTGCTGAAAGCCATGGGGAAAGTGAGTGTTCCTTTGAATGTATTTTCAAAACTCAGATCATTTCAACCAAATGCCTGTTTCTCTACTCCCTTCAGATTCATCTTAATCTAATGTGTGTTTTTACCTACCTGTAGATTCATCCCGATCATCTCAACCTGATCCAGACCTGCTTAATGTGACTTTCAAGGCAACAGAGCCTGCTCTGAGCCAGCAATGTTACCTGGGTTGGAAAAGGCCTTATGGCATTGCTGCTGGGCTCCAGAATCTTGGAAACACCTGCTACCTGAACTCCACACTGCAGTGTCTGACACACACGCCACCGCTGGCCACTGCTGTGCTGTCCCAGCAGCACTCCCGGACCTGCTGTCACCGGGGATTCTGTATGATGTGTGCCTTGGAAGCTCACATGACCCGCTCACTCCTCCATTCAGGTGATGTTATCAGGCCCTCTGGGGCGCTGGTCACTACTTTCCATCGGTACAAGCAGGAAGATGCCCATGAGTTCTTGATGTTCCTTCTTAATGCAATGCAGAGGTCCTGCCTGCAAGGGAAAAACTACTCAGATTCCAATGCTGAGGACACCATCGTCATCCTTGAGATATTTGGGTGGTACTGGAGATTCCAAGTCAGATATCTCCTCTGCCATGGCACCTCAGACACTTGTGACCCCTACCTGGACATTTCTGTGGGTATCAGGGAAGCTCAGAGTGTGAGGCAAGCCTTGGAAGATTTGGTGAAGCCCAAGAAGCTCCATGGGGAGAATGCCTATGAATGTAGCACTTGTCTGAAGAAGGTGCCAGCCACGAAGACACTCACTCTGGAAACCGTGTCTAAGGTTCTCATCATTGTGATGAAAAGGTTCTCGGCTTTCACGGGTTACAAAGTAGATCACCACATGAAATATCCCAAGTCTCTTGACATGGGTCCTTACATGTCTCAGTCAGGCTGAAGGCCACTTGTGTATGTTCTCTATGCTGTGCTGGTCCACACAGGTCTGAGTTGTCACAATGGACATTACTTATTATGTAAAAGCTAGGAATGGACAATGGTATAAAATGGAGGATGCTAAAGTCATCAGGTGTGACATTTCTACTGTCCCAATGCAGCGTGTCTTCATATTTTTTTATTTCGTGCAAAGTGATACCCAAGACAATAGTGTTGATGTGCATGTGAGCACGGACCCAGGAGCTCACGGGACTGAAGAGAAGGTTCTGGGGCAGCAAAAGACAGAGCTCATCAGAAACTTCTCTGTGGAACTTGCAAAGTTACAGGATCCTGTGGAGTATACAGCAACCAAAGAAATGTCCCAAGACCAGTGGAAATTCCTCCAATAAAGGAACAGACCCAAGCCTGAATTTAACCCCAAGAGAGTAGAAGTCACTCTGCCACCCAATGCAGTAATTATTCACAAGTCAAAATACAGAGGCGATTTGGGGAAAAATCATCCAGAAAAGGAAAATTCCCTAGTGCAAACTTGTGTGAGACTGGAGTGTGATCAGGGCAGTTCCCTGGTCAGGCCCCACACTAAGAAGAAGAAGAACAAGCAAGGCAAGAGGCCTCTGGTTTTGTAGAATCCTGGGCTCAATACCTGACCCATTCTTGTGTGCAAGCAGGTCTTCCACAGCTCAGGAGGGACCTAAGGTCTCCATGCGTCTGCCTCCAGAGTAGTTGGAGGACTAGAGGCCAACTCCCAAGTTTAATATTCTGACAGTTTCTTCCATCTCTTAGATAGTGACTTGGACATTTCATATTTCTCACAAATGTGGACATGTTTCTAGACTGAATGCTAACGGCCTTGTGATTCTCACCTTGGTCAAATGAAATTCTGAAAACTGGGGGTTATTGTGCAGTTTCTCCAGCTTTGTGTGGATGGTGCTACATCCAATATTTGCTCTGTGTCAAAGTTGACTTATGGATTGTTTCTGATGAGTGTTATGCCATCTTTGCATTATCGTTTCTACACCATGACTCTCCCATCTACTTCATAATCACTTTGGATATTTGACTTTTATCCCTTTGGTCTTGTTTGTTGACATGTAAATGCCTTCTCATTCTGAGGGGTGAAGGAGACTGGTGTGAAATAAAGGACATTGTTAGGCTGCAGGCTTTTGTTTGGAGCTGGGAAGTTGCCTCCTATGTTTTCCTAATTGACACAATTAAACATCACCTGACTTATTGTACATGAGCTGCAATGGCTTTGACGAAATAAATTATATTAATTACTTGTGAGCCCATTTCTAAAATCATTTTATTTGTTATTATTAGCAAGGAAAAGAAGGGAGACAGACAGAGAATGGGTGTACCCTCTTTTCACCGCAAATGATCTCTAGATAGATGTGCCACCTTGTGTATCTTGCTATAGGTGGGTATTGTGGAATCAAACACAGGTCACCACACTTTTCTAGGAAATGCCTTTAAGAGTTCAGCCTTTTCTCCAGCCCGATTCTATCTTCTTCATGTTGAGAAAGAGTTTCTTATATTAAGAAATGAAAAGAGGGTCATGTGTTGGAGCACACCTTAAATCCCAGCAATCGGGAGGTAGAGGTAGGATGATCACTGTGCATTTTGAGGCCACCCTGAAACTACATAGTGAATTCCATGTCAGCCTGGTTTGGAGTGAATACGTACCTCGAAAAAAACAAACAAACAAACAAAAAAAAAAAAAAAGAGGAAGAAGTATAGAGAGTTCCAAACAAGTAGAAGGTTAGGGGCACAATACCCTAAGTATTTTTTAATTAACTACTTTAATTATTTTAACACATTGCCTCTTGGTCATATTCCCATCTTGTCTTATGTTCCCTCTACCCAACCCCCATTTCTCCACGGTCCTTCTTTTTGATATTAACTTTAGGTTAATGAGTATCCTGTTCACGTGATGATAGCTGGGAGCTAGGCTAAGTGAGAGCAAGATGGTTAGAGAATTTAAGGGAGGTAGGACCTCTTTGCTGTACAGATCAGCCATTTTGTCCTTAAGCTCATGTAAGCCTGGAGATGTGGTACCAGCCGAAGTGTCCCAGAAGTTTAGCTTCTGAGGGGTTGGTAAGGATGACAGTATACGGTCCATCACACCTGGGTACGAGAGAGGTCTGGAGTCAAGCTGATTGAGAAAGACTTTATTCCCATGTGAGATAGGATCTGAGGTAGTAAGGGTCGTCCCTGATGTGCCAGTAGTCAGTGGAACAGGTAGGAATCTATCTGTGTGTCAATGGAGAAGGGAGCTCAGAAGGGAAAGGTAGGAGAGGTAGTTTGCCAGCGGGGGGCTTTGGGTCAGAAGGTGATTAGAGGGCAGAAACGGTCCCCCATACAGCAACTCGAAGAGACTAAGCCCAGTGGGGGAGCGAGGAGCAGCCCGAAAGCGGGTTAGAGCAACAGGGAGAAGGGAGGGCCAGGCCAGGTTGGTGAACTGCTGTATAATAAGGCCGTTGGCCTGCTCTACTTTACCTGACAACTGAGGACAATAACAGATCTTTAGTTTCCAGGATATGCCAAGTGCCTCTGATACTCGTGAGTCAAACTTACAAGTGAAGGCCAGGCTGTTGTCTGTCTGGATGATCAGTGGGACCCCAAATCTTGGTATGATGTGCTCTAGAAGTATCTGGGCCAGGACACCGGCAGTCTCCATGTAAGCTGGGAAAGCCTGAATCCAGCCTGTAAGAGTATCAAATAGAGTAAGGAGATAACTGCGTTTTTTGTGGGGTGACATCTAGGTAAACTCTATCTGCCAATCTTCACCTGGTTGATGACCCTTAATTGGTGCCAGGGCTGACGAAGGAGCAGCCCCCTTGTGGATTGGCTTGAGTGCATATCTGACAGGTGGACTGGACCTGTGAGATGTGGGTTTGGAGGGCGTTGGTGTCCAGCAGGAGTTCCAGGAACCTGGAAAGGGCTTTAGGCCCAATATGTAAAGTTTGGTGAATGTCAGAGGTAATTGTGGAGAACTGTTTGGGGGGGAAAATTGGCTGATTGTTTATTTAAAACTCCAGCCATCCGTATCCTGGGTGGCCCCCTTTTTGAGGAGTTTGTTTTCCTCATATGGCAAGTAATAAGGTTGGTATGCCAGAGACAGGAAGCAGATCCATCCTGTGTTTGGGCCAGATGACAGGCCTAAATTTTGTGCTACAGAGTCAGCCCTAGCATTGCCTTGGGCTCATGGGTCTTTAGAGGTCTGGTGTCCTCAGCAGTGGATAATAGCTACCTCTGCCCAGAGTTGGAGAGCCTACAGAAGCTTGGCTGTGAGGGGGACCATTAATAATTGGGGTGCCTTTAGTAGTGAGGAATCCTCTCTACTTCCAGAGGACTGAATGAGTGTGAGCTATACAGAAAGCGTATTTAGAATCTGTATAGATATTAGTTCTTAAGCCTTTTGAAATATGCAGGGCCCTAGTTAGTGCGATAAGTTCAGGCTTTTGGGAGGTGGTATCCATTGGCAGGCAAGCAGTATCTGGGACATCAGTAAGTGTGAACACAGCATAGGCTGCTTGTCGGTTACCTGAACTGTCAACTGAGGACCTTCCATCTACAAAGAGGACTAATTGAGGTGATGTGAGAAGCGTGTCTTGGAGACCTGACTGAGGGGAATGGAGGGCCTCTACTATTTCAGGGCATGTAGGAGAGGGGGACCCTCGAGAGGGGGAAGAAGGGTGGAGCATTGCTGGACTGAGGGTGGAGCAGGTTGTTAGAGAGATTTGGTGGTTGTCCAAGAAGAGCAGGTGGAAGGTCTATACCCATGAGGGCACAAGCAGGTAAAGAGAGGAGTGGCTCAAGAGATTTATCAGGCAATGAGAAGATGGTGACGGGTGTGTAATGTGATCTTGAGGGCCTCTCTGGCCAGCTCTGCTGCAGCCGCCAGTGCTCATAGGCAGGGCTGCCATCTTCACACTGTGGCATCTGATTGTTTTGACAAGAAAGCCACTGCTCGGTGTGTGGTTCCAATGGGTTGGTTTAGGACACCTGTTGCCGTTCCCGATCTTTCATCTGTAAAGAGGTGGTATGGTTGGGAGGGTTCTGGGAGAGCCAGAGTCAGGGCTGTAAAAACAGCATTGTGTAACAATGAGAGATGGTGACGGACTACATTAGGGTGGGATAGGGGCCCTGTAAGTGTCTCTTTTGCTGCCCAATATAGCAGTTTAGCTGTGACAGCGAAGTTAGGCATTCAATGGTGAAAAAATCCAATGAGACCCAAGAAAGAGAGGATTTGATCTGTATTCTCTGGAGGCTGGAGGTCACGGAGAGCTTGGATTCTATCAACCGTTAAGGCCTTTGAGCCATGGCTGAGTTGGACTCCCAGGTAGGTTACAGTAAGACAGCAAAGCTGAACTTTGGAGGGAGACACCCTATAGCCAAGAGGGAGTCCAAGGATATTTGAGACAGAGGGAGGGATGGGCTGCAGAATAGAAGGTCATCTACATACTGTAAGACAGTGCTGGGTTCTAGGCTGCACATAGAGAGGTATCTGGCTAACGCTTCACCAAAAAAAAAAAAAAGTGGGGACAGTCTCAGAAACCTTGGGGGAGGACCGTCCAGGTAAGCTGCCTGAAGGACGGGGTGCCAGGATCTTCCCAAGTGAAAGCAAAAGGTAAGTATGAGTCAGGGTGGAGGGGAACTGTAAAGAATGCACCTTTGAGGTCTAAGACTATAAAGTAGGTGGTGTTGGGTGAGATATGAGACAGGAGGTTATTAGGGTTAGTTACTATCAGGTGAATAGGGACAATGGCCTTGTTGATAATTTGGAGGTCTTGCACCAAGTGATAAGCACCAGAAGGTTTGCATATGGGGAGGATGGGAGTCAGTAGGCATAAGGAGGCCCTGTGACATGAGACGGGTGATGATAGGTTTGAGCCCCCAGTAGTGTGCTTTGGAAAAGGGAAACTGAGGTCATGAAGGAAAGGAAGAAGGGACCTTGTGATGGATAAAGTTGATGATGTGTGGTGATTATGGGAGATGTCTCATACTGGGGGATCAAATGGGTGTGGGAGGAAAGGAATAGGGCAGTAGAGGGTGGAGGTTTGAGAAGCTATTAAAGGAAGAAGGAGATGTGTTTCCAGGGAGGCAGGTGGGGCGAGTGAGAGTGTGGCCCTGAAGTGGCTGAGAATGACCCAGCTCAAATACGGGAACTGGGCAGTTAGGCAAGACTAACAATGAATCTGAGAAAAAGTGTCCAGCCAATGAGCAGGGGAGAGGTAGGGTCTTTGGTGGGAAAGAGGAAACCCTATTAACTCCCATGACAGAGATGGATGAGGGGTTGGTGGGGCCTGACTGGGCAGGCAAAACAGAAAAGGTAGCCCCCCAGTGTCCACCAGGAAGGTGATGGACTTACCCGCTACCTGGAGCTTTACCCTGGGCTCGGTGAGGGTAACGGGAATCTCCCAGTGTGGGTGTCAACAGTCCTCTGCCAACCTGAGAAGCTCTAATTCTGGGAGAGCTTGGAGAGCCTCACATTGTGGGAGTGGACCTCCACAGCCCGGCATGGAGGACGAGCCCACACATGGGCTCCAGTGACCTGATTGTCAACATATAGGGCATGGCTTGGTGAGCAGCAGTGGATTAGGTCACTTATGGGCCCAATGGCCTTCCTGGCCACATTTGAAACATGCCCCTGGTGGGGTGGACCATGACTGCGTCCTGGTTGGATGGGGCTTCGCCCTTGTCCCTGCTGCAGGAAGGTCGATGGCCTCAGGGCAGCTATCAAGGCTTGGGATTGTAGGGTAACCTTCTGTTACATCCAAGTCTGCTGGGAAGACTTGCCTAGCTCTTCTCAGGCATTAAAGACCTTAAAAGCCATCCTCCTCAGATCCTGAGTGGGAGTTTGAGTTTCTCCTCTTCTGCCCTCTTTAGTTTCTTTCTAATGTTGGGGGAGGACTGAGAAATAAAATGGGTAGCCAGTACTGTGGTCCCTGCCTCCGAAGCCAGATCTAAGCGGGTGTATTGGATCATAGCCTCTTGTAACCTGTTTAGAAAAATAGCTGGGTTTTCATCTGAGCCTCAAGTAAGCTCCCTAAGTTTATGAAAATTAACCATCTGGCTAGATACAGTTTTTATATTCCTAACAAGACAATAACCATTATGTCCCTTTGTGATTTAACTCCTCATTCCTCCTGATAATTCCATCTCAGGGGGCCTGTGTCAGGAACCACCTGTGTCCCAGAAGGAAAAGTTTGATTAGTTAAGTGAGTCTGCTGATCGTGTTCTTTAGCCACCATCTATATCCGTTTTTGTTCTTCTGGGGTGAGGGTGGAAAGAAGAATAACATGTAAATCATACCAGGTTAAGCTATAGGCCTGAGTGAGGCAACAGAATTCTTGAATACAGGAGTTTGGGTTGGCAGAGAAAGAGCCAACGCCTTTCTCAATTTGGGACAAGGCCCTGGAGAGAAAATGGAACCTGTACCCGGGCAACACCTTCACCCCCTGCCAAATCCCGGAGGGGAATGATACCACCAACAAGGGGCTGTCAGGACCAGGTATGGGAGGACATAGGAGAGGGGTCAGAAGGGTTAGGAATTTCAGGAGCAGATGAAGTGAGTGGGTGGGAGTTGGGGGGTGTGGGGTAGAGGGCTGGATGATCTGGGTGGAGTTGTGTAAGGGAAGATAAAGTTGGGGGCAGGGGTGTTGGGGGTGCGGAGCAGCATTCCCGGTAAGTCGGTTGAGGCTTTGGGGAAAAGGCTGGAACTGGAAGAGAGGATGGAGGAGGGGAGAGGACCATGGGGTGGGGCAAGAGATTAGAAGAGGAGGTGGAGCATGGTGGATAGGGCGGAGGAGGGACTGAGGGCCATAGAAGGGGGTGAGGGGAGGGGATAGGGGAAAGGGGAATGGGGTAATGCCTGGAATGCTTAGGGCTTGGAAGGGAGGCTGTGATTGCTGGAGGAGTAGGAGACAAGGGAGGGGTAACCATAGCAGGAGAAGGAGAAGAAGGGGTGGAGAGGAAAGCATGGGTGGGGTAGCAGCAGGAGAGGGAGAACAAAGGGAAGGTTGGGAACCACTGGGAGGGCCGCGTGGTGGGGGAGCCAAGTGCTCTGGGAGTACAATTAGTGCTGAAGACTGGGGTTTGAGATTTGTGTCTTGTGGTTCTGATTGGTTCATAGGCTTTCTATCCTGGCCCAGAGAACCTGAGCCGTGGCACATTGCCTACAGAGAGGACAAGAGCAAAGTTCCCAAAAAGCCTGAACATAAGGGAGCCCAGACCATTTGCTGGTTGGTGCAGCAACAAAACTGTAAACCTGTTTAAATCACGGAGGACACTGAAATCTAGATAGAGTGCCCTCTGGAAAGCAGTGTGAGTGTTTGTCGAGTCCATAAAAAGGCCATGTTGTTTTTTGTTTTTGTTTTTGTTTTTCCTCCTGAGGTAGGGTCTCACTCTGGCACTCTGGCCCAGGATGATCTGGAATTCACTATGTAGTCTCAGGGTGGCCTGTAACTTACGGAGATACTCGTACCTCTGCCTCCCGAGTGCTGGGAGTAAAGGCATGCACCACCATGCCCTGTTAAGGGCCAAGGTTATTGAGAGTAAAGAAATCAGGTGCTTAGGTTTAATGGTTTGAGAGAGCTCCAATTTGGATACGTGTTGTAACAGACAGCCCAGAGGTGACTGGGAGTCGAGTTTTGATTGGGAGTTGCCCATTTTAAAGGCAAGGCCGAAGACTGAGGCAGGGGCCAGAGACTAGAGTGAGGAGTCCCAGACAATGCTCTCAGCCTAAAACAGTGAGAGAGAGAGTGGGTAATCCGAAGAGGGCACCCAGCTGCCTGGCAGCAGAGGAAAACGGAAGGGCTTGTGCTGGCGTGGCTGCGACTTCGGACAGGGCCCAAGGGAGGCGGAAGCTAAAGAGCAGTCAACTTACCATGAATCAGAAGGTGACCGATTGTGTCGGGTCCACAGCTGGAAGAAGAGAGGCCTCACACAGCCCAGCAAGGGCCTGGCCCCTCGGAACTGGAGACTCAGCTCCACCCAGGCTTTCAGCTCCAGATGAAAGCCTTGACTGATACGAGGAAGCAGATCAGACCAGATCAGTAAAGCTAGTTCAGGTTTATTGGCATAGCTCTTGGGCAAGGTTCACTGGTCCTAAGATGTGAGGCCAGAGAAGTCGCATCCAGGACCTAAGATGGAGGTCTTTTAAAGGGGATGGCAGGGAAGGATGATGTGTTAGCTAGGAACCAGGGGCAGGCTAAGGAAAGTAACTTTTTCAAGGATGGGAGGGCACATAAGGTACCAACTATGGAGGGCGATTGGCGGTGGCCAGTAGGGGAGTCTTGAAACTGCTGGGCCTAATCATGCTCAGGAATATGGGTGGTGGGGATATTGGAGGGCATGGCCATCATGTTAGGTCCTTTGTTCTGAGCAGGGTCCCACCTAACAATTCCTTCTCCCCTAATGTTGTTGTCCATGGAGATCATAAGTTCCCTTTGGGGTGGGGATCAATGCAGTCTCTGATTTCCTGCTTTGGCGAGATTAGGGCTTCCTCAGTATCTACTCTCATTTCCCTGGAAGAGGCTATCAGGCTAGCAGTGAGAGCAGCCCTCATATTTAATTCACCACGACCACCTTGTTCTGGCACTGTGGCTGAAAGCCCCACAGTCTCTGTGCTGCTCCTGTGTATGGAATGACAATTAGTAATTCATGACTAAAACACCAGGAGTCTCTTAAATATCAACATGAGGTCAGGTTCTTGAACCTCTGTTCTAGACTCAACATAATGAAAAGGAGACTGAACATAGTGATATTAATAGCCACCACCTCCTCCTCCAGAAAAAACTTACATGCTGAGATATCCTGCTAGAACTGAGCTAATAACCTCCTCCATGTAGACCAGCTGACACAAAGCTGGAAGAAGCCATTCTACATGCAGTTCAATGGGAGAAAGAGAAATCACCAGTGAAGATACACAACAGTGGACACTGCAAGCCTTATATTTGGCCAGCCAGGCCAAATGAGCCAATGGGTGCCATAGTGGCACATATATCATGGTGGAAACCAACGGCCCTCCAATTGGACTGGAGGTCTGCTCCATGGGAGGGAAGACATCCCTGATACTGAAAACTTAAAACAGGGGTAGTCATGAGCCCTATGGGTGTAACGTCTGCTGCTGTCTGGCTACATGTATATACTATGCTTATCAAACTGCCCTGTAAGCACTTGTCTTAATGTTCATACCCTTATATTAATGCTACTCTCACTTTGGGTAGAGAATTTTCCCTTTTCAGATGGCAGTGACTTTGGGATGACTGAGAAGGTATCATGGTGCTGGAAAGAAGTGACCACAGTGCTCAGTACTGCAATATCTCTATCACACCTTCCAAGGCTCAGGGGCTAATGTGGAAGAGGTGGCGGAAAGAATGTAAGAACGAACGGAAGGGTAGGACTCCTTACAACATGCTCCCTCCAGACACAAAATGGCCTGGATATCCATGACCTCACGGTGCCTGACACTACCTACACAAGACCATCATAAGAGGAGGAAAAGATCATGACATCAAAACAAAAGACAGACTGATTGAGATGGGGAGGCGATATGATGGAAAATGGAGTTTCAAAGGGGAAAGTGGGGGGAGGGAGGGTATTACCATGGGATATTTTTTATAATCATGGAAATTGTTAATAAAATTTTGAGAAAAAGCAGAACAATAAATATTGGTGAATAAGTGGGGAAGGTTGAACTTTTATACTGTGTTTGAAAGGGTGTATACTGGCTAAGTAACTATGGAAGCTAGTGTGGAGATTTCTCTAAAGCTAAACACATTACTAACATGTGAGCCAGTTATACCACTTCTGAGCATATCTATAAACAATCTATACTACATTACAAAGATAATTGCACATCCATATTTACATCTGCTCTCTTTGCTGTATCAAGTAAGTGGAATCACCCTACCCACCATCATTGGAGAAATGGATGATGAAAACATGGTATATATACACAATGCAATTTTATTAAGTCATAATGAAATTTGCTGGGAAGCAGATATTATTTAAAGTACTAAACTATGAGAAGTAATCTCTGTACACAAAGAAAGGACCATAGATTCATGCTCATATCTGGATTTTAGCTCAAGATCTTTGTGTGTGTGTATGTTCATGGAGGATAGAGGTGTGTAGATGCTGGGAAACTAGACATGAGCCCATGAGAGGGGGAAACAGATTTTGAGGAAAATATGAGAATGTCCCAGACATTATGTGATACGAAAGTCACAGAAGTTATATGCAGGGTGATAACGTGAAACATAATTATGGCAGGGAGAAAGGCACAGGGAGGGATGTAGGAAGGATAATTGAAAATTAATTGTGAACAAATATGAAACAAGAAGCTCAAACCAAAGTAAATGGAAAGATGTAATAAAGAACATACTAGAAATAGGTAAGGAAGGAGACCAACACAGAGAAAAATCAACTCCTACCAAATCAGAGAGCCAGAGCCTCAGAGGCCCCCAACACCTCATCACTGAAGCAGTCCAAAAATGAACCCAACATGGCTCAGGGAAATTTTGCAGAAGAGGGGGCGGAAAGAATGTCAGAGCCACATGTTGGGTCATGATATGCAGAGACATTTATCTTACCCATAACTGTGGGCTAACTCCACAATGCATGACCCGTATACCTCAACAAGGAGGGGCAAAGGGGATGGGGTAGGTCACAGATGAGCCTAATAATGGTACAAAACTGACTGTATTTGCTGAATACAAAACTAACTAATAAAGAAAAAAAAAAGAAAAAAATCATATTCGCTAGCTGCTTTCTTGCTACTTATGTGCAACCTTGATAAGTCTAATCACACCCTTCTAAAATGTTATTCCTTTTGCCTACAGCAAACAAGGCCTTCATTTCCTTCTTAACTATTATTCTAGTATCATGAAAGTCACCTCTTGATTCATTTAAGTTAACAACAATTACAAAGTACCCAGCCATGTTGTACTTGAGTTCCAAACATAATTTGTTTTCAACTTCATTGGTTCTCATGGCACTGTACTAGAAACTTCCAGGAAAAGTTGGACACCCAAATAATTGAGATAGTGTAATTGAAGTATAAGAGTATAAGCTTCCAAGAGGGAATGATTACCCAAACTCTGATTTGAAACCTGCTGTAGTTGCATGGCATCTTGTCCACATTAGATGTTGAATAAATATTGCTTAAGTAGAAAAAAAAAGAAACTAAAAGATTAAGAAAATTGATAAATTAAAATGAATATTCTTTGAAACCATAAGACAAGTTTCCTAAACTCTTACTCAGCTAATTTGAGGGATGCCAGACATTGGTTAATCACAAATGAAAGGGGATATATAACAAATATTATAGAAGTAAAATTATTTTAGTAGGAAAACATAAATTACTTAATGAAACAAACATCCCAGTCAAGAAATGGAAACTACCTGGCAAGGCAAGATACAAATGGCAAAACTGAATCCAGAAGCAGAAGAATGTATAAAATCCTGCCAGATGTAACGATAGTGAGCAACAAATCTTCTGGGCTGGGGAGGTCACTCATTCAATAAACCACTTGTCAATCAGGCACTGAGCTCCAGCACGTATGTAAAAACTGAGGCTGGGACAGGGGAATCTTTCAGCAGCTTGGAGTACAACTAGACTGGTGAGAGAGCAGCAGCACACAACATGAGACTCTGACCCAAATGAGATGGAAGGCGAGGACTGAAGCCTGAAAGTTGTCCTCTGACCTCGACATGAACACATATGCATGCCAGCACTCATACATATGAACACATACATACACAAACACACACACACACTCTTCTTAAGGTACCCACCGTAAGTGTTGTTATTAAGGAACAGGCCACAGGACCTTGAAGTAATGGTAAAATCCAGGTCTTGACTGCGTGGTGGCTTTGTGAATCAGATATGTCTAATGATGATAAAATTTTACAGACACAAATGAGTGCATACAAAACAGCAACATTAGATAGGTTCCATGTAGCAATGCTGATTTGCTGGTTTAATATGAAACTCCCTTATGCAAGAAATTACCATTTGTGAACACTAGTACTGGAAAGTTCTGTATATTTTTAGTTATTTTCATGTACAGGTGTTAGAGTATATGAACATCTTCTCTCTTTAAAAAATAACTTCAGTGTAGTTGTCTTCACTGGTGAAATTCATCAGTACTTTAAGTAACAATAATACCAACATTTCCAACTTATTTTAGCACTTAAAGGAAGGGGTAATGTTTCCAACTCTATGATATCAGTATTGTAATGATGACAAAAATAAAGATATAACAATAAAAGCTTAGTTCCTTTAATACACAAGTGCTAGAGCATACAAAGATTCTGTCTTCTCTCTTCAAGAAAAAAAAGAACTTCAGTGCAGATGACTTCACTAATGATCACACACAGCACGTTAAGGGACAATAATACTAAACCTTCCAAATTTTTGGAGAGGGGTGGTTCGAGGTAGGGTCTTATTCTAGCTCAGGCTGACCAGAAATTCACTATGTAGTCTCAGGCTGGCCACAAACTCATGGTGATTCTCCTACCTCTGCCTCCTGGCTGCTAGGATTAAAGCTGTGTGCCACCATGCCTGGCACCCTTCCAAATTCTTTAGGCAATTAGAGGACCAGGGAATATTTCCAAACTTATTTTATGTGGCCAGTATTATAGTGACAACAAAAAATAAATAAAGATGTAACAAGAAAAGCTCTGTCATCATGAAACTTACAAAGAGATATGCATATATTTTAGATGCACATAGCATACATGTGTATATACTGCTCCGAATGTTAGTGGATAGTTATGAACATAAAGGTATTCCTAGAAAGATCTGAGAGAGATAAAAGATGACACTATTGGAAGCCAATGAAAAGAAATTTTTTACATACAATGGAAAGTAGTTTTCACAACTGAATTTTAATATTTTGTGGAAAGAACATTTAAGTGATGAACATGAACGTTTAGATAAATGTTTTAAGTGTAGTCTCATTTCTCCTTATTGTGTATATTGAAATGTGAGAGTAAAGGGATACTTGAGAAGGGAATTATTAGATGAGATTGATAAGGACTTAAATTTTGTCAAATTTCCTTATTAGCCATGTGGTACAAAATGAGTAGGTATGTTCTGAATGGAACACTAAGTGTGCTGATAGATGAATTTATGAGAGAGATTATGAATATGTGAGCTCTGTATGTAGCCAGTGATTTCAAAAGAAGCACTACTAGCTTAATGTGAGGAGAAAAGCAGGAGAAGCTGAAGAAAGGCTGTTGGCTTTCTAGTGGACTGTAGGCAGTGATCATGACAATGGAGGTAACTATTGGGAATGTGTGTTTTACTTCAGGAACATGGAAGGCTGATCACAATCATTATTGGAGTGCAGCAAGGTCGCCGTTGCCATCTTGGATCCAGAGACATCAAGACCCAAGGGAAGGACCATCCCCTCTTTGGTTCCAGAAGATTGAATTTCAATTACTTTCAATTGTGTACATCTACCCCAATTTATTACCCTTAAAAGTCACTTGCGTTTCCCATAGAAAACCTAATATAAGACAAAGACACTAGAAAAAATAAAATTGTGGACAAATGTCCCTGATGAATTTGGATGCAAAAATTCTCAATACAATTCTTATAAGTCAAATCCAAAAACATATAAAAATTGCCATCCAACTTATCCCAGGGTGGATCATATTAAAATTTATAATCAGAATTCATCATGCAAATAGACTTAAGAACAGAAATTATATCATCATCTCCATAGACAGAGAAAGGCCTTACATTTCTTTTTTTCATGATTGAAAATTAGGAGAGACAGTGGTTGAAGGATCATCTCTCAACATGATAATAACTGTATATAACATAGCTATGTCCTCTATCTGACTAAACAGGTAAAAATAGGAAGTGTTCCCACTAAGGTCTGCAAGACAAGGATATCCACTCTGCCCCCGGCTATTTAACATAATACTTGAAGTCTAAGCTAGAATAATAAAAGAGAAAAAAAACCAAAGGTATTCAAGTCAGAGAAAGTGAAATAGGCATAATTTCACATGATATGATGTTATATTTAAGTTTCCCAAAAGATTCTTGAACATACTCCTAGAGCTGATAACCTATTTCAGCAATGTAGGATATAAAATCAATACACAACATCAGTAGCCTTCTTATATAGCAATGTCAAGCATAACAGAGAAAGAAATCAGGGAAACAGTCCCATCAGAATAGGCACAAAACATTACATATCTTGTAATATCCACAACCAAGGAAATGAAGGACTGGTACAATAAAAACATTAAAACACTGAAGAAAGAAATTGTGAAAGACATGAGAAGATGGAAAGGCCTCATGTGCTCATAGATCAAACGGAGTAATACTGTGAAAATTGCCATCCTACCAAGAGCAATATACAGATTCTATAGCATTCCAATCAAAATTCTAGCATTACTCTTTACAGAAATAAACAATCAGTCTTAAAATTCATAAGGAAAACACAGAAGACTTTTGGCAGCCAAAAATGTCCTCATCAAAAAGAATACTAGTAGTGGTATCACCATATCTGATTTCAAGACATACTACAAAGCTATAGTAATAAAAAGAGCATGGTGCTAGAAGAAAACAGTGACATAGATCAATGGAATAGAATAAAACCCTATGTACAGGAATAGAATAATAACCCACATATATAAGTTCAAGTAAATACAGACACCTGATCTTTGACAAAGAGGCCAAAACCACATACTAGAGAAAATTCAATATTTTCTACAAATGATACTGTACAAATTGGGTAATCACATGTGGAAAAAGAAATATACAGCCTCTTCACGGGGCCTACTCAAACACAATTCCAAAAAGAACAAGGACCTCAATATCAGACTCAATATTATAAGAAAAAGAATCATAGAAGACCAAATTGGAAGAATTCTTCAAGATATAGGTCTAGGAAAAACTTTCTGAGTAAGACCCAAGTAGTTCAGGGAATTAGACAAAACCTTCACCATTAGTTTCTCATGAAACTAAAAAGCTTTTGTACAACTAAGCCAACCATCAATAAAGTCAACAGACAATATACAGGTGGAAGAAAACTCTTTAGAGATACTTGCTCAGCCATGTTCATTTCTGCTGTATTTCCAATACCAAGGAAATAGCATTAGCCCAGATGTCAACTAATTGATGAATAGATAATGAAGGTATGGTGCATATACACAAGGGGATTGTATTCAATGTTAAGGAAGAAAAAAACAATGTCATTTGCATGAAAATGAATGGATTTGGAAATAATCATTCAAAGTGATATTACTCAGGCTCAAAAAGATAAATGCTCCATGTTATCTCATGTGCAGTTGATAACCTTGAACATTGTGATTTGTTTAAGATGTAGTAAGTATCAGTATTGGCAAGGCAGCTAGAGTGAGGGTTGGAGAGAGGGAAAGCAGAGAGGGATGAGAGGAAGGAACTGAAAAGGAAAGTGGAGAAAAAATACAGTGTTTGGAAGGGTCTTGAGTGGAGAGTGAGATAAGGGGATTTGAGGGTGAAATATGCAAAACTAATGAAGGCCTGAATGAGCTTCATAGAAGCCTTTTTCCTGGTCAGCTAATAAGATCTGACTCTGCATGAGACAGGGTTCATTCTTTGGGCAGAAGCACCTGTAGAGGAAGGGAAAGCGTTATCCTAAAGCCAAAGCCTTTTGTGCTGACCCCGGGTCCTAAATGACTGCACAGTAAGCTATTTGTTGGTCAGGGAGACACACGAGGCCCCCAAAACTATGCTGCACTCTATATAGGAGGTGATAACTTCATCCAGAAGCTGTAGGCTCTTGTTGGTGAGTCTTAGTGCTGAACTGGGTACCCGACAGTAATCTGTTCATTAGTCAGGGAGGCCCATGGGGCCCCAAAATATTACAGCTCATTTCCAAAGCACTTAGTTAACCCCAGCGTCTAAATTTGAAGGTCCTGTTGCTGAAGATACCACAAGCTGTGATTGCAGGGCACTGAGTAATCAAACGAACTGATATGGAAGCTAGGTCCATGCTGGTTAGCCCTCATAATGCTGGAATGAGTGATACAGGCTGCAGAGGGATGATGGCCACCAACAGCTCAACAGCATGAACAAGCAGGAGATCCTAAAGGAACAGAATCAAGCAGCCAGGCAGGAAGTGCACACCAGTGTAATAACAGCACACAAGCTATGGGGTTAGCCAACTGCTCTCTGATTGGACATGAGATATGCTCAGTGGGAGGAAGTTCATATCTGGTGCTGAGAACCAAGTCCAAAGCCTATGGTTTGGAAAGCAGGAGACCTTAGAGGGATGATGTCACTATTCTTTGGAATAAAAGGATAGGGTATGTCCATGAAAATGTCTTTTAAATGCCATTGCTTATCCCCATTAACCCATAATGTTCTCATTCCTGATTGGAAAATTGGTTTATACAATTGGCAGAGAATATTTGGGAGACACACAGCCCACCAGTAGGACAAGAAAAGCAAAATTAGTGCTTATGAGAGAAGACATCTCTACTACAACAGCCAAGACCAAGGAAACATTACAGAGGAAGTGCCAGAAGAAATAATACTGTTGGTCTGAGAAGTTCTGCCAGCGAGAGGGTGGAAGACACCAGGGATATTCAAAACTCATCAAAGCAGAAAATCAGCTGTTGCTGGGAGCACAACACTAAAGTTGACTTATAAGCATCCCTCCAAGGCTTAGGAAACATTTTTGAAGAGGAGTGGAAAGACTGTAAGAGCCACAGGTTGGGAGGAATATACTGAGGCATTGCTTTCTGCACAGAGACTGGTGCATTCATGACTACACAATAAATACCATAGTTCCACCTAGGAGGGTCTTTAGTAGAATGGGGGTGAAGGAGATGGAACATAAGTATATAATCTCAAGAGGAAATATTTGATATTGCACATACATTCTCAATGTTAAGAAGATGAAAGGAAGAGCTGGAGAGATGGTTGAGCAATTAAAGCACATGCCTGTGAAAACTAACAACCTGGGTTCAATTGCCCAGTACCCACATAAAACCAGATACACAAAGTGGTGAATGCAACTAGATTCGTTTTCAGTGGCTAGATGCCCTGCTGTGCCCCTTCTCCATATCTGTATCTCTCTCTCTGCTCACAATAAACAAACACAAAAATAACATAGAAATATTTTTAAGGGAGAAGCAGGCATCTTATGCATGCTCAAAGCAGGGCAATGTCTGTCAGGAATGGATTGGAGGTCAGAGCACAGGTGGAGCTGCACAAGTTCACAGATCTGGCAATCCCCATAAAGCAGAGTCTCTACTCACTGCACTGAACATCGGGAGGATCCATGATAGAGGAGGCTTGTGGCTCTGGATCTTTCTGACCACTGCATCTGTCCACAGAGGAAGTGCCATGGCTCTGGGTCTTCTGAGCACTGGATCTATCCATGGAGGAGGTAGAAGCAGTGTAGAAGCCACAGTTCTTCCCTGCGCGCTGGATCCAGCCATGTAGAAGGCTAAGCTGCTCCAGGTCTTTCCAGCACTGGAAACTTTATTGGTGGAAATGCAGTAGTTCAGAGTCTTCCCAGGCTGTGAATACTGAAGCACTGCCGATGGCAGGTGTGGTGGATTGAATCAGGGGTCCCCCATAAACTATAGGTGTTCTGAATGCAAGGTTCCAAGCTGATGGAGATTTGGGAATTAATGCCTCCTGGAGGAGTTGTACTGTCAGGGGCGGGCTTATATGTATTATAGCAAGTTTTCCTTGCCAGTTTTTGTCACACTCTTCTGTTGCTATTGTCCACTTGATGTTGGTGAGGTGGTGTCCACCCTCTGCTCATGGCATTGTTTTCCCCTGCCATCATGGAGCATTACCTCGAGTCTCTAAGCCAAAGTAACCCCCCCTTTTTTTTTAACAGAAGCTGCTCTTCGTTGGGCGATTTCTGCCAGCAATGCAAACTGACTGCAATAGTGAAGTTGACACCAGGAGTGGGGTCATAGCAGCTAGGTACCTGTGTGGCTTCCAGTTCGATGGAGTATTATTTGGGCCTCCTGTCAAATCACTCTCCCCTCTGACATCAAGACCTGTAGGTCAACAGGGCAGAATGTGGGAACAGGAAGCAATAATTTGGCCAATGGGTCACTTGGGGTGATGGTAAGATGGACCACTCCCATTTTCACCCCTTGATTCCTTGACCGGTGAGTCTGGGATGTAGGAGAAATAGCACCAAATATAGGACACTGAATCAGAGCACATACAGTTTCCTGGAGGACACTCCCCCAGCCCTCCAAGCCACTGCTACATAGTTGGCACTGTAGCTCTTCCTATAAAAGGCTATTCCTCCATTCTATCAAGCCAGCTGCTTCAGGGTAGTGGGGCACATGGTAAGACCAGTAAATTCCATGATCCTGCACCCACTGCCAAAGTTCTCTAGCTGTGAAGTGAGTTCCTTGGCCATACGCAATGCTGTGTGGAGTACCACGATGGTGCATAGGACACTCTGTAAGCCCACAGATGGTAGTTTTGGCAAAAGCACCTCATATAGGCAAAGCCAATCCATACCCAGAATAAGTGTCAGTTCCAGTAAGGACAAAGCACAGCCTTCTCCACGATGTAAGTGGTCCAATGTAATCAAACTGTCACCAAGTTCCTGGCTGGTCACTCCGACGTATGCTACCAAATCGAGGGCTCAGAGTTGGTCTTTGCTGCTGACAGACTTGGCATTCAGCAGCAGCCATAGCCAGGTCAGCCTTAGTGGAAGCCCATGTTGTTGGGCTGATGCATAACCTGCATCCCTCAATCTGGGGAAGAATTCTTACTCTTAAAAGTAGGAGGCCTGAATGCTGAAGGACTATTCTACTCTTCACATTAATTTTATTTCCCCTAGATTAACAAGTTGGTAGTCCACATGACAGTATAGATATATGACAAATGCAGGAGAGTCACTGGATTTGCAACACCATTTTGCATTATTAATAAACATTTTATTTAGTTATTTATGAGAGAGAGAGAGAGAGAGAGAGAGAGAGAGAGAGATTGGTTGGTTGCACACACAATCTCCAGACACATATGCCACCATGTTCATCTGGCTTACGGGGATCTTGGGGAATCAAACCTGAGTACTTTGGTGTTCAAGGCTAGTGCCTTAGCCACTAATATATCTCTCCAGCCCACAGTTTTGATATTTGAAAATGGTCATGGTCAGAGTTGTTGGAAGTTCCTGAGTGGAGACTTAATGGAGACATGAGGATGAAACGCGCATGGCAGCAGAGTCTCCAGCCCCCACCATCTGTGTTCTGCTTTCCCTCTGTCTTTTGTACTGCTTTTTTATCTACACATTATAAAACATGATTTTGTATAATGAATATAGGGTAAAATCATTACTTTATTGTAATAGATTAGCACATGCATTGCCTAACATGTCACCACTTTCCTCATGCAAGATCATTTATCACCTGCTCAGTCAATGGACATTCACAATGCAATGCATTACTATTCACTGTAGCCTGACAATGGACCACAGATGTCTCAGTAGTTCAGCCTAAAAATTTGCTAAACTGTATCCTCTGAACAGCTTTCCATCCCCTCCTCCAACTGACCCCAGTAGCCACTGTCACTGCTTTATTCTCTATTTGATGTTTACTTTCCACTGAACTTTTTTCTTTGCTTCTCTCTTTCTTCCATCCTTCCATCTTTCCTTTTTTCCTATTATGTTGAGTTCTCAGCCATGGAAAGTCCCTCTGTCCATGGCTGGAGAAAAGTCTAAGTGGATAAAGCACCTGTGATTCAAGTGTGAGAACCTGAGTTCATATCCTCAGTCCCCATGTAATTCTGAAAGCTGTGATGGCCTTCTGTAATCCAGAACACCAATGAAGAGAAGGGAGGCAGAGACAAGACAATATGCTGGAAACTCTCACACCACATATACTGGTCAATGCAGTGGTTGACAGTAACTAAAATAAGAGAGCCTGCCTCATACTAAGTGAAGGCAAGGACTGAAAGCTGGCGACTTTCCTCTGACCTCTACATGCACAGCATGCCTCATGCACAGCCATACACACAGGAACGTGCATGTATAAATATGTTTTCATCCACACACACAACAAAAGTAAATTAAAAGGGCCTATCAACTTAAAAAGGTAACAGTTCTGGGGACGTAGCTCAAGAAGAAAAAATGTTTTCCATGGAAGCACGTGGGCCTGAGTCATGGTGCACATCACCCATGGAAAATACTACGTGTGATTGGGTGTGGCTTTAATCTTGTGAGCGGGGAGGAGAGAAAGAGGATCAAGGGGGGTCACTGGCTAGCTAGCATAGCAAAATGCACAAACTGTCGTTCAGCAAGGTGGCATCTCTCAAGAAATATGATGGAAACTGATATAGGAAACACCCAGTGTTGACCTCTGGCCTTCATAGGCACATGCACACATATGCATGCATACCTGTACACACAATTATGCCCACAAACATCAAAACCATCCTTAAAAACATATATCCACAATATACACAAAACAAAACCAATGACATAGAAGGGTATCCCCTGAAGAATAGCAGTCAAGGTGGTCCTCTGGCTTCCACATACGTAAAGACACATGTGCACCAACACAAACATAAAAGCACAAACACACATAAATTATACTGTTGGGTTGGAAATGTGCTCAGAGATAGAGTATACATTCTATCACTGGTATAAAAATAGAACTATTAATATTTCCAAATGATAAGAAGCTTATAGTTTAGGAGAAGAGGCAGAAGTAAGCTGTGGTGTAATTTGGTTAGTCAGATTCACAACAGGAGACATAGGCATCCTTATTGGAATTCAGAAGAGACTAAAAATAGGAATTAGGAAGAATCCATTGTGGTTAAACAAACCCAACAGAGAATCTGAGGTCCTCAGGAGTGAGAATGTCTACAGGATCCCAGAGAGATGGAGCCAAGTGTGAAGGAAACTTCTTGCAAGGGTAATTGTCAGGAAAATTGAGAAAATGCTAGAGTAAAGGTGCTATAGCAACCCTGATCCTCAGGTAGAACTTCGACCAGATATAATTGCAAAGTCTGTTTTCTAAGGTTAATTTGAAAAAATCCACTTCATTTTAGAGACACAGAGAGAGAATGAATGGGCACGCTGGGACCTCTAGCCACTGTAAGCAAACTCCAGGCACATGTGTCACCTTGTGCATTAGGCTTTATGTTGGTGCCAGGAAAATGAACTAGGATTTTTGCCTTGGAAGCAAGTGCTTTACCCACTGATCCATCTCTCCAGCTTGTAAAGTTAATTTTATGAGACATGTGAGAATGTCCTAAATTGTAAATGAGATTTCAGTTTCACTTCTGGTTTCTTATCCACTACAAATATCACCTGACAAGAAGTAGTTTCTATTATGGGTGTTAGTTTTCTGAACTTAAAAGCAAGAAGGTTGGATAACCATGTTTCTTTAATGGTTTCTTCTTTATATGTCAGTAAATTTGGGGCTGAGAAGCAGATCCACAGTAGAGCATTTTTCCACTATGCCCAAGGCACTGGGTTCAATCCTGACACTACAAAAAAAAAAAAAAAAAAAAAAGCAAACCCAAACCAAAACCAAACAAAAACCCTTCTTTCTAGATGTTGTTCCTAAGATTAGCAAGCTATAAAACATAGCAGGACACCTTGAGTCTCATGAGATATACTGGAGAATGATCTGCAGATGCTTAAAGCCATAGATAGTGCCTAACAATATATACTCATTTTTTCCAATAAATCTACACAAAGCATTCAAATTATTAATTTACACAGTGATTACAGCAGACAGACTCAAGGTGCACTGAGATGAACTTCCAGACCAAGCACAGTTATGGAGGAAAGGATTTATTGAAGCTTACAGATCCAGGGGAAGTTCCATAATGGCAGAAAAAGCTGGCCTGCCTTCACAGGAGCAAAAGAGAGAGAAAAGCACAAGCTAAAAGCCAAAAGCTACGCAGCATACTTCAGGAACTCCAGCTAGGCACACTTTGCATATCTTTACATTTAAACCTGAAACCCACCACCACACCTTAAGATCTACCCAGTGACACTGCCTCCAGCCTAAAGATGCAAACTACAAACAAATAAACAACTGAATATATTGGGGGCCATCTATTCTATTCAAACCACCACATTCCACGCCTGGTCCTGAATAGATTTATAACCATCACACATTGTAAATTGTACTCAGTTCAATTTCAAAGGTCCCCACAGTCTTGACCAATTTAAGATATTAAGACCTGTAAAATCAAACAAGTTATACATTTCTAACATATAAAGGCACAGAGTAAACATTTTCAACTGGTATAAGGCGTACCAAGAAGAGACTAAAACAATGCAAACGCAACCACCATCAAACAAACATCAAACTTCTGCAGTTCAAGTTCAACATAACCAGAGACTGACAGTCTCCAGATTTTCCAAGTCTGCCTCTCCAGCTGGGCAGAGTAGCCAGGGAACACTTCCATCCCAGGCCAACAGTGCACTCTTTGGTAGCGCTTGCATAGTCCTGGTAGATCCAAAACATCTTGAGGTCTTCATGTAAACCATGGTCCATCTTCCAAAGGCTCTTTCAGCCTATCAGGGCATCATGCCCTGCCTCATGCCGCATCTCAGCAGCAGCTCCTGGAACCATGTGAAATTCATGACCACTCCTCACATTTTCCAAAGGCTCTTTCAGCCTATCAGGGCATCAGGCCCTACCTCATGCCATATCTCAGCGGCAGCTCCTGGAGGCATGTGCAATTCATGACCACTCCTCGCATTTTTCATGCTTCTGAAACCAATACCAGGTGTGCAGGACACAGCCATATTCTTAATTCACAGATGAAGTAAATCATAACCTTGAAAAGCAGGTTCCTTCTCCAGTCAACCCTTTCCAAAAGAGTTTGCATTTCTATGAGAGTCCTTCCTCAGACATCATTTCCATTGTTTTAATGTAAAGCAGTTGGACCATCTTCCTCAGGACTGCTAATGTGTTTGACAATAGCAGGTTCAGTAGCCTAAAACCAGTCTCTGTGCCAGTAAATTTAACTTGCTTAAAGTTTTCCAGCTTAAAAATCTTAAATCTCTCAGTCCAATATCTCTGACCAAGCACAGCAGTCTATAATAAATGTACCCTTGATTAAACTCTCTGGGCCTGGGCAGCAGGGCGCAGCCAACCCTTATGCCAGTAGCCCAGTTCCAACAAAGTCCTCTGCAGCTTTTCCTTCCCCTTAGAAAGCTCATAAGCCATGCCTCGAAGTTCAATATTGTCTGCACTTAGAATTCTCAAGCTCTCATCATAATAGCACATAAAATTTGGCTTACCACTCCAGAAGGCATCTTCATTTAAGAAGGCATCTTCATTTGCAAGCACCAAGTCCATGCCCATTCCTCCAAAACAAAGGTTCCAAAAGATCGACATCCACATGGTCAGGTTCATCTCAGTCCACTCCTCGGTACCAAATTCTGTAGCAGACAGATTCAAGGTTCACTGAGATGAACTTCCAGACCAGGCACAGTTATGGAGGAGGTGATTTATTGAAGCTTACAGATCCAGGGGAAGTTCCATAATGGCAGAAAAAGCTGGCCTGCCTTCACAGGACCAAGCAGAGAGAGAGAAGCACAAGCTAAAAGCCAAAAGCCACACAGCATACTTCAGGAACTCCAGCTAGGCACACTTTGCATATCTTTGGATTGAAACCTGAAACCCACCACGACACATTAAGATCCACCCAGTGACACTGCCTCCAGCCAGGTGGCTAAAAATGCAAACTACAAACAAATAAACAACTGAATATATTGGGGGCCATCTATTCTATTCAAACCACCACAGTAATAGACTAGCAACTAATAAAAAGTGACCTAATGGCAAAAATAAACTGTTGAACGATCTAAAAAGTTAATGTTTCATTTCTTGCTTCTGTAAATCAGCTTGCTTAACAATAGCACTGACATTTTGCCTAACTCTAACTCAGACATAAGATGGATGTCTTCCCCCTCTGGGAACGTGGCCTCTGAGTAACCCAGGACCCTCCGAGAATATAAGATGGATATCTTCGCCCTCCGAGAGCCTGGCCTCTGAGTAAGCCGGGACTCTCCGAGAAGATAAAATGTTCCAGGAGCTAGCTAACCGCAGGGTCCCGACCCCATTCTATCTGTTGCCTAAGATAACTGCCCAGGTGGCTCTGACTAATCCTGTTGAAGGTCACCTATAAGTAACCAACTGAAATGTTTATCTATAAACCCCTCCCTGCTGTGTGGTTTTTTGCTTTAAAAATGCTCTGTAACCGTCGGTTGGGGTCCGTCATCTCATTAAATGCTCTGACACTGGTGCACCGGCTAAATAAATCCTCTTGCTATTTACATCGACTCTGGGCTCTGGTGGTCTGTAGACAGACAGAGTACTGGAGGGATCTGTTAGGGTCCTACCTTGGGGGCTCATCCGGGATTTCTTTGTGCCCCCCAGACCCATCATCGCCGACGACTGGAGGTACGCTCGAGCTTTCTGTATGTTTGTCTGCTCATCTGTATTTTAGTTTCATTTTATGACGCGAGGCGCCTTCTGAATTTCGGTCACTGTTTACTGGATATTGGACTAGGCAGACGTGTTAATGGTCCAATATCCCGGGGTTCTTGGGGATGCCCAAGAGACCCTTCTGGGAGCTGACACCGAGTGTCTCTCCACTGGGAACTGGAAGGTCCTCGGAGACTGCCATCTGATTCAGTCTCGGTCTTGTGGCGCTCTCGTGGGGGCCGCTTCTGTCTGTCCTCTTTTTGTTGTTTGGATTCTTTTTGTTATCTTCCTGACTGTCTTCTTGGGGCAACAAAACACCATGGGACAAATGGCTACAACTCCTCTCTCACTCACCTTAGACCACTGGTCTGAGGTCAAAGCTCGAGCCTCTTACTTATCTATGGAAGTCAAAAAGGGCAAATGGCTAACTTTCTGTTCTTTTGAGTGGCCAACTTTTCAGGTAGATTGGCCCCCCAAAGGGACTTTCTGTTTAGAAAAGATTAGACAGATCAAAGCCAAAGTTTTTACCCCTGGACCCCATGGACATCCAGACCAGATACCTTATATTGTAACATGGGAAGATCTGGTCTTGTTTCCCCCTCCGTGGGTCTGTCCTTTTCTTTTTCCCACAGATCCAGTGCCCACCAGCATCCTGACTGTCCAATCGGATGAAAAGAAGACAGCAGCCTCTACCTCGGGCACAACATAGGCACTACTTTACCCGGGCCTCCAAGCTGATCTCCTCCTTGCTGATTCACCCCCCCTTATCCACCAGCCTTGGCCCCTGCCCCTCCACCCGGAGCTGTACCCTCCATGGCCCCTGTCCTCCTCCCAGGCGGGGGAGAAACTAATGGCCCCACAACCGGGACCCGAAGTCGGAGGGCAATAACCCCTGACTCCATAGCTTTACCCCTGAGGGAATTTAGCTCCCCTGATAACCAAGGAAACCACCCTTTACAATATTGGCCTTTCTCTTATGCAGACCTTTATAACTGGAAGGCCCAGAACCCTACCTTCTCTGAGAACCCACAGGCCCTCACTGCATTAACTGAATCTCTTATTTTACACATCAGCCCACGTGGGACAATTGCCAACAGCTCCTACAAACTCTCCTCACCACTGAGGAGAGACAATGAGTACTCCTCGAGGCTAGAAATAATGTTCCTGGAAATGATGGGCAGCCTACTCAACTGCCCAATGAAATTGATGCCGGTTTCCCATTGACCAGACCCAACTGGGACTTTAACTCGCCAGAAGGTAGGGAGCACCTAACCATCTACGGCCGGGCTCTTGTGGCAGGTCTCCATGGGGCATCAAGACACCGCACTAATCTGGTCAAGGTAAGAGAAACTATACAGGGGCCACTGAGTCACCTACAGTCTTTTTAGAATGGATTATGGAAGCTTTTAAAAGATATACCCCCTATGACCCTACCTCTGAGGAACATAGGGCCACGGGCAATGGCCTTCATTGACCAGTCCGCCCCAGGTATAAGAAAAAAATTACAGAGGTTGGATGGTCTACAGGGATATTTATTGCAGGATCTGATTACAGAGGCAGATAAGGTCTTTAATAAAAGAGACAGAAGAGGAAAAAGAAGAACGTAGACAAAAGGAACAAGAGGCGAGGGATCTTAGGAGAGAGAAGAGACAAGAAAGAAATCTAACCAAAATCCTGGCCACAGTAGTCAGGGAAAGAGAACAAAGAGAATATAGGAATCCCATAGGACAGGGAGACAGGGTTCCACGCAGAAGGCGACCCTTGAGCCCAGACCGATGTGCGTATTGCAAGGAAAGAGGCCACTGGGCCAAGGACTGTCCTAAGAAAAAGGGAGGCCCCACAAGAGAAAAAAAATTGACCTTAGAGGAAGACTGAAGGGGCCGGGGTTCAACCCCCCTCCTTGAGCCCAGGGTAACTCTACGAGTGGAGGGGAAACCAATCAATTTCCTAGTGGACACAGGATCCCAACATTCGGTTCTGTTACAACCGGAAGGGACACTGTCCAACAAAAAGTCTTGGGTACGAGGGGCCACAGGAAACAAACAGTATTCATGGACTACCCAAAGAACAGTGGACCTTGGCATGGGCCAGGTATCCCACTCATTCCTGGTCATTCCCGAATGCCCGTACTCTCTATTAGGAAGGGACCTGCTCTCCAAAGTCGGGGCACAAGATCATTTCAACCCCGAGGGCCCTAAAGTCACCAACCAAGAAGGTAAATTACTGCAGGTTCTCACTATGAAACTAGAAGGTGAGCATGGACTCTATGAGCCCTCCCCAAACCTAGGAGCCGAAATTCAGGAATGGCTAACAAAGATTCCGGAGGCCTGGGTGGAAACAGGAGGTATGGGAATGGCAAAATACCAGCCTCCCATCCAGATAGAGTTAAAAACCACAGCCACCCCTATTGCAATCCGTCAGTACCCCATGAGCAAAGAGGCAAGGGACGGAATCTGACCCCACATATTAAGACTTCTTGAGTTAGGTATATTAATAAAATGCCAGTCAGCTTGAAATACCCCCCTTCTGCCTGTCTGCAAACCAGGCACTAACGACTACCGGCCAGTGCAGGACTTAAGAGAAGTAAATTGGAGGGTTATGGACTTACATCCTGCAGTACCAAACCCCTACGATCTTCTGAGTATTTTACCACCCAAAAGAACTTGGTATACTGTGTTAGATCTCAAAGATGCTTCTTTATGCTTAAGACTCGGCACGAGCAGCCAGCCTATCTTTGCTTTTGAATGGAAGGACCCAACCTCTGGCATATCAGGGCAGCTGACCTGGACGAGGCTACCCCAAGGATTCAAAAATTCCCCCACCATCTTCGACGAGGCTCTTCACCGGGACCTGGCACCCTTTAGAACAGCTCATCCTCAGGTAACCCTGTTACAATATGTAGATGACCTCCTCCTGGCAGCAGCTACCAAACAAAAATGCCTTGAGGGGACTGAAAAACTGTTAGCCAAACTCGCTTTGCTGGGGTACCGAGCCTCAGCCAAAAAGGCTCAAATCTGCCTGCAGCAGGTTAGTTACCTGGGGTACCTTCTTAAGGATGGAAAACGTTGGCTGTCGGCAGCCAGGAAACAGACTGTAGTCCAAATCCCTCCTCCCCGGACTCCAAAAGAGGTTAGGGAATTTTTGGGAAGTTCAGGTTTCTGCCGACTATGGATACCAGGCTACGCTGAGCTAGCCGCCCCCCTATATCCGCTAACCAAGTCTAATCACCATCCTTTCAGTTGGGGAGGGCCGGAACAACAGGCATTTGATCAAATCAAATGGGCCCTACTATCAGCACCGGCCTTAGGGCTGCCGGATGTAACAAACCCATTCCACTTATACGTTGCTGAAAACAAAGGAATTGCTGAAGGGGTGCTCACCCAATGGCTAGGTCCCTGGCGGAGACCAGTAGCATACTTGTGAAAAAAACTGGACCCCGTTGCGGCCAGATGGCCTGCTTGCTTGCGCATAGTAGCTGCGGTGGCTACTTTAGTCAAAGATGCAGGTAAATTGACTTTGGGACAAAATCTGACTGTCAGAGCCCCCCATGCAATAGAAAGTGTGATCCGACAACCTCCGGATCGATGGCTCACAAACGCCCGGATGACTCACTATCAGACACTTTTATTGAATTTGGATCGGATTAAATTTACCCCAGCCACTGGCCTCAATCCCGCAACCCTCCTGCCTGACCCGGATCTTGAATCCTCTGTCATCATCCATGACTGCCATCAAATCTTGGCGGAAGCTCATGGGAGCAGGACGGACCTGACCGACCAGCCCCTCCCGGATGCAGACCATGCTTGGTGCACAGATGGCAGTAGTTTTCGGGACAAAGGTAAGCAGGGCCGGCGCTGCTGTGGTAGACGGGTCAAAAGTCTTATGGGCTGAAGCTCTCCCGGAGGGAACATCAGCTCAGAAGGCTGAATTAATAGCACTAACAGAGGCACTCAAGCTGGGCGAAAATAAAAAGATAAATATCTATACTGACAGCAGATATGCTTTCGCCACTGCACATATACATGGAGCTATATACCAGCAGAGGGGCCTTCTCAGTTCATCTGGGAAAAAAAACCAAAAATAAGGCAGAAATTCTAGCCCTAGTGACAGCCCTACATTTACCTAAGAAGGTGAGCATAATACTCTGCCCCAGTCACCAAAAGGGGGACACTCCCATAATAAAAGGAACTAATATGGCAGATTATGTGGCCCGCAGGGCCGCCATAGAAAACCAAGTGACTGTGCTCCCAGTATCAGAGGGTCCCCAAAGGAACTTTCAAAATAAATTAATAATCCCAGAAGAAGCCAGGGTCATTTTAGAACAAATGCATAAATGGACGCACCTAGGAACAAAGAAATTAATATCTTTAATGAAAACTGCAGGATACTCTATACCGGGGCTCAACAGATTGGCAGATAAAGTGGTCAAAGACTGTTTGCCTTGCCAACAAGTTAATGCTTGCAAAAACAAAACTGATCCTGGAAAAAGAATATGGGGGGACCGACCAGGCACATATTGGGAAGTTGACTTTACTGAGATTTGCCCAGCAAGATATGGTAACAAATATTTGCTAGTTTTTATAGACACCTTTTCAGGATGGGTTGAAGCCTTTCCAACAAAAAAAGAAACTGCAACGGTGGTGGCGAAAAAGATTTTAGAAGAAATCTTTCCAAGGTTTGGGGCTCCAAAACTAATTGGGTCTGATAATGGGCCAGCTTCATAGCCAAGGTAAGTCAGGATGTGGCCAGATATTTGGGGACTGATTGGAAATTACATTGTGCATACTGACCCCAAAGCTCAGGGCAGGTAGAAAGAATGAATAGAACTTTAAGAGACCTTAACCAAATTGTCCTTGGAGACTGGCAGGACAGATTGGATGGTGCTCGTTCCCTTGGCCTTGTACTGGGTGCGCAATACCCCCAGACGATTTGGCCTCACTCCTTATGAAATCCTCTTTGGGGCCCCTCCCCCTGTAACAGACCTGAGAAAGATAAATGATCCTATTCATTATTCTAATGATTTATATGCTAGATTAAAGGGGCTGCAAGCAGTCCAGAGAGACGTCTGGAAACAAGCTGATGAAGCTTACCAACCAGGTACTCTGGAAACTGCACACCCTTTCCAAGAGGGAGATGCCGTCTATGTGAGACGCCATCGCTCTCAAACCTTGGAGCCATGATGGAAAGGACCTTACACTGTCCTGCTAACCACCCCAACGGCTATAAAGATAGACGGCAGAGCGGCCTGGATCCACACGTCCCACATAAAACCCATGCCCTCAAGTGACCAGTGGCGGATACAATGGACTGATAACCCTCTAAAGCTAAGACTAAAACATGACAATGCTGATAATGCTTCATAACTGTCTGGCTCTGGTTCTCATAATTCTCCAACTACCACATTTTAAAACAGGGGGATTGCAGTCCCCTAACCCCCAACAGCTTAGAAAGCTACTATTCGGGCCCCCATGTGAATGTAGAGGAGGAATTTCTCAGTCCCTTTTCCCTCTTGGGACATGTATGCAGGGAGCCACATCTAGTCCCCACCACTAGATGTCGCTGGCACTGCAGGAAACCACATCTACCTCGTGGCGTTCAACTTCATTTTACGACAGTGCTTTCGCGCCAAACGTATTCAAGGTACGCGCATGCGCTTGACGCAACCTGTCCTGAGCCTATCCCGTGGCGCCTGGTGGTGACAAGCGGGTAAGCAGCCAATCAGTAGGTGCCTCATTGCCCATCCCCCTATAAAGGTAGCTGCACATCCCGCCCCCGCGTCCTTCTCCATCCGCTCTCCTGTTAACCAAGAGCTCTCCAATAAAGTGTGATCAAGAAGGATCCTCGTGTGGTGATTGTTCTTTTCCCGCTGGTCGGGGTGGCTCGCTGCAAACTGGTGCCGAAAATCCCGGGACGCTGGGAGCCTTGTGGTCACCAGGCGAAGGACCAAAGGAGGATTCAGAACTTGACACACGGAGAGGAAGGTACCGGTAAGTCATTCTTTTCTTTTTTTTCTTTTCTTTTCTGTGTCTCAGTCATGTCCGTGTCTGAGGGCCTCGCTGTTCTTGCTGTTTTCGGTTTGTTTTGTCTGGGTCTTTCTATTGTTTTGCGTTTGTTTCTGTCTTGCCTAGTCTGTTGATTGCCTGGACCGGTTAAACCCGCGGTAGACAACGCGGCTCTGGTCCTTGGAGCCTCGAGTCAGATAAATCCTCAGTAGATAGCGTGGGGCTGGCTGTTAGTTTCATTTCCAGCCTTCCAGCTCGTGATGGGCAATACATCGAGTGCCCGGTATTCTCCCATTGATTTTACTCAGCCTATAAAGGAAGTTTTGAAACAACGTGATCTAAAGGTCTCTAATGCCACTATTAAAAAGATTGTTAAAGACATTGATGCTGCGGCTCCATGGTTTGCGGTGTCCGGAGATCTCTCATTGCCCTCATGGGAAAAGCTGGGTAAAGACCTTGAGGCGGCTAGGGAGGAGGGTCACTTAGGTCGAGGTACCCTCCCTTTCTGGAGGATGATACATTCTTGTTTACATTCTGGAAGCCACCCGGACCCACTTCAGGAGGGCCGGAGACGGCTCAGACAACATCAGGATAGTTTGTCAGAATCTGATGCAAGTGGGGATAGCAAACCCAGATTATATAAGGAAGTACAGGAAAGAAGGGCCAGTCATTTCCCGGGAGGAGTTCCCAATGTGGCCAGTCATTTCAAGGAAAAGGTTCCCTGCCATGTAGAGGAGAAGGCACCCCCGTTAGAAGAGAGTAATGAGGGCTCCGGCTGTATGCACGGGAGGGGTGAGGACTTCCCTAGGGCCCCGCCGCAGCAGGGGGCTGTGGGGTTATATCCTTCCCTACAGCCGCTGCGACACCTGAGTATACGAGATGATCACGGCAGTAGTTCTGCTTCTGATCAGGAGGACTCCAGTGGGACAGAGGGACAGGATTTAGAGGAGGCAGCTTTACATTGTGCTCAGGATGCTCAGTTTGTGGGCAGGCGTGTCTGCCCTCCCGCGGTTAGGGGGAGGAGTGCCTTAAAAGAGGAAGTTGGTATTCGGAACCGAGCACCGCCTAGTGCTCTGCCACGCCCTCATGTTCCCCCCCCCTATGTCCCAGCCGAGGATCGCTGCCATTTTGTTAAGCCGCGGACGTGGTCCCGCCTGGCCTCCGCTTTCCCGGTTTTTTTGAATAACACTACCAATCAAAGAGGCTGGGAGCCAATCCCCTATACGGAACTTAAAGATTTAGTTCAGGCCTGCAGAGACTTTGGACCCACTGCTGACTATTCACTTATGCTGCTTCGCAGACTCACGCAGCGCAACCTTACTCCTGGTGATTGGTTAGATTTAGCCCGGGCTTGTCTAACGAGGGGGCAATATTTGGATTTCAGATCACTGATTTCTGATAAAGCCCAAGAACAAGCTAGGCAGAATATTATGAAAGGGGACTGGGACTGGACTTCTGATATGCTTCTGGGGACTGGTCCCTTTCTTACAGATCAACTTAATTTTCATCCAGACGTGTATATCCAAATTAATAATATTCATTATCAGGCATGGAAGGAGCTCCACAATAAGGGAGAGGCCGCAGGACAGTTGACTAAGATTGTTCAGGGCTCTACAGAGCCATTTTCTGATTTCTCAGCTAGAATGTTGGAAGTGGCAGAAAAGACAATTGGCCTTGCTGACCACAACATGCCGTTTATACAACAGCTAATATTTGAACAGGCCACTAAGGAGTGCAAAAAGGCTATACAATCAGTAAGAAGGGGAACATTGGATGACTGGCTCAAAGCCTGTCGAGAGATAGGGGGTCCTCTGTCTAATGCAGGATTAGCAGCAGCGGTCATAGCTGCCGCTAAGGCTCAACGGACAGGGACTCAAAAGGGCTGTTTCCGATGTGGTCAATTGGGACATTTTAAACGCCAATGTCCTCAAGCGGATAGCCCAGCCCCTGTCCGAGATGCGGGACCGGCACAGCGCCCCCCTGGGACTTGTCCTAGATGTAAGAAGGGAAAACACTGGGCTAATGAATGTAGATCTGTGAGGGATGTTAATGGTCTGCCCCTCCCCCCTCTTTCAAGTAATCAGGACAAAAAAAACGGGGGGAAGGGCCCACGTCCCCAGGGCCCACAAATCTATGGGGCAATGCAGACACCTCAGGTCCCGGTGACTGTGGCGCCAGGTCCCCCGCTGCCTCAGCCCGGAGAGCAACATCGGGCTCCGCAGGCCTGGACCTCTGTGCCACCTCCGGATTGGTCTTAACTCCGGAAATGGGCGTGCAAATCCTGGACACAGATGTGTCTGGCCCGCTAGCAAGAGATACGGTGGGCCTTCTTTTGGGGCGCTCCTCCTCTACTTTAAAGGGTCTCATAGTCTTCCCCGGTGTTATCGATCCAGATTATACAGGTGTAATTAAAATTCTTTGTCATTCCCCCTATGGGGCAGTGTCAGTGGCCCCTGGGGACCGTATTGCCCAATTGCTGATTTTGCCTTCTAACCATTCTCTATTTCCTGCACTAGATAAGGAAAGGGGTGACAAGAGCCTTGGGTCTACCGGTGTGGACTTGACCTGCTTGTCTTTGGAGTTGGATCAAAGACCCCTTCTGCGCCTGACCATAGAAGGAAGAGAATTCTCAGGACTGGTGGACACTGGGGCAGATAAAAGTATAATAAAATTGGATTCTTGGCCAAAAGCCTGGCCCTTGCAGAGAGCAGCTCAGATCTTGCAAGGCTTAGGGTTTGCTAAAACACCACATATGAGTGCAAAGGAGTTAACATGGACCACTACAGAGGGTCAAAAGGGAAAAATCCAACCTTTTGTGTTGGATGTTCCCATTAATTTATGGGGAAGAGATATTCAGACCCAGATGAATCTCCGCTTGACCAATGAGTATTCAGAAGCTAGTAAAAATATGATGAAAATTCAGGGCTTTGTTCCAGGCTCAGGTCTAGGGAAGCACCTTCAAGGGCGACCTCAGCCCATCATCCCGGAGGAGAAGCTGGATCGCTTTGGGTTGGGTTTTTCTTAGGGACCACTGAAAATTCTGCTTCCAATTTTGAACAGGTGCCCATACCCTGGATGACTCATAAGCCAGTGTGGGTTCCTCAGTGGCCCCTCTCACAGGAAAAACTGGAAGCAGCCCAGAGGTTAATTGAGGAACAATTGCAGTTAGGCCACCTGGAGCCCTCTATTTCCCCTTGGAATACACCTATATTTGTGATCAAAAAGTCCTCTGGAAAGTGGCGATTATTACATGATTTGAGGGCTGTCAATGCTCAAATGCAGGTCCTGGGCCCAGTTCAGAGGGGCCTGCCAGCGCTTTCTGCTCTCCCCAGGGAATGGCCAGTGATGGTTTTAGATATTAAAGACTGTTTTTTCTCCATACCCCTTTGCCCTCAGGACAGAGAGCGTTTTGCTTTCACATTACCAGCTGTAAATCATGAGAAGCCTGATGCCCGCTTTCAGTGGCGTGTGTTGCCACAAGGGATGTCCAACAGTCCCACTATGTGCCAGCTTTATGTAGACTCAGTGTTATTTGTAGTAAGACAACAGTTCCCCTCTTTACGTATGATCCACTATATGGATGATATCCTACTCACAGCCCCTACCTTAGATGTTTTGCATGTCTCCTTTCAGGAGGTCGTCAAGGCATTGGAACATAAGGGTCTTTTTATTGCCCCAGAGAAGGTCCAGCAAACGGATTCAGTAAATTTCCTTGGGTCCGTCATTGGCCTTCAGTCTGTGAAACCTCAAAAAATTTGCATCCGTACCTCCCATTTGCATACATTAAATGATTTTCAAAAACTTTTGGGGGACATTAATTGGTTGCGAGGTTTTCTCCATGTCCCACGTGCAGATTTGTTACCATTGTTTTCCATTTTGGAGGGTGATCCTGAGATTACCTCTCCTCGTGTGCTCACTGAGCCAGCTCGTCAAGCCTTAAGCAAAATAGAAAAGGCCCTTATGAAGGCACAGCTTAAACGCTTTGACCCTTCTAGTCCACTTCTTCTTTGTATTCTAAAAACAAGGGATGTCCCCACGGGAGTGTTATGGCAGGACGGCCCTCTTTTGTGGATTCATGGACATTCCTTGGGAGCTCGTACCCTGCAGTACTTCCCACAGTTGGTTGCCCAACAGGCTTGTTTGGGTTTGAAATTGTGCCTAACTCATTTTGCAAAGTTGCCTGATAAGCTTATCATCCCCTATACTAAGGAACAAGTAGAGACTCTATCCGGTACGGTTGATGAATGGAGCATTCTTATGTGTGCTTTTCCAAATCCTATAGATAACCATTACCCAAAAAGCCCCATTCTGTCCTTCGTGGAAAAAAATTTAGTCTATTTTCCCCGGGTCACATCAAAGGGCCCTTTGCCCTCAGCCCCTGCCATTTTCACTGATGGTTCAAAAACAGGTCGCGGAGCTTATATGGTTCAGGGCTCAGAACCTGTGGTGAAGTTCTATAGGCCTGACTCTCCCCAAATTGTGGAATGCATGATTGTCTTGGAGGTGTTTCAGACTTTTGGTAGTCCCTTTAATTTGTTCACAGACTCACAGTATGTGGCTAATGCAGTTGTTGGACTGGAAATTGCTGCCTCTATTCGTTCTGCTAGTCCTGTCTCAAACATTCTTTCTCAAATTCAATCTCTCATTTGGCAACGCTCCTCCCCCTTCTATGTTACCCATGTTCGTGCTCACTCCTTGTTACCAGGACCTATATCTCAAGCAAATGACTTGGTAGACAAAGCCACGCGGATGACTATGTTAGCCATGAGTAGTCCTAAAGATATGGCCACCGAGTTCCATAGACTGTATCATGTTCCTGCTAACACCTTAAGAAAGACCTTTGCCATTTCTAGGTCCGAGGCACGTGATATTGTTAAGGCTTGTCAATCCTGTGTCACTTTCCTGCCTTCTCCACATGTGGGTGTGAACCCACGGGGCCTAAGACCTGGTGATCTTTGGCAGATGGATGTTACTCATGTCTTGGAATTTGGCAAGCTTAAATACCTGCATGTCTCGGTGGATACTTGCTCAGGAATCATACATGCTTCTCCTCTTGCAGGGGAAAAGGTTACTCATGTAAAAACTCATTGTTTGGAAGCCTGGGCGTCTTGGGGAAAACCGCGACGCCTAAAGACTGACAATGGCCCTGCTTATGCTTCCTCTGGCTTTCATGCCTTCTGTGCCCAGATGCAGGTTGCCCACACTACTGGCCTACCTTACAACCCACAAGGCCAAGGTATTGTGGAGAGAGCAAATAAAAGTTTAAAAGCTATCCTTTTTAAACAACGAAGGGGGATAGCGGAGAATGCAACCCCCAAGGAGAGAGTCTCTCTAGCACTCTATACCCTTAATTTTTTAGTTTTGGATGTTCATGATAGGTCTGCAGCAGACAGACATTGCCACCAGGGGGCACAAGCACATCCGGAACTGGTCATGTGGAAGGATGTGTTGGATAATAAATGGAAGGGACCGGATCCTGCTTTGGTAAGATCCAGGGGAGCTGTTTGTGTCTTTCCACAGGACCAGGAATCGCCACATTGGGTCCCGGCCCGGCTAGTCAAGACGCTGACATCAACTCCAGAGGAGAGTCCAGGGGACGAGGATGGCCATCCAAGTACGAGTGCCAAAGATCCTGTGGATGCTGATCCTTATGTGCCTGGAGACTAGTAGAGGAGAATTGCGCTGGGGCATCCTGTCTGTTTTCCCCAAGCCCCTGCCCGTTCGCCACACGGCGAGAGTCCTTCCTCGGTTCTTCACTACTCAGCAAGGTCTCAATCTCCCTACGGTTGTTAAAGACCTGACCCTTGCCCCCCTGGGGGAGGCTCGACACTTCGAGGAAAGTGGAAGTCTCTGCTTTACTCTCGCCCGTGAACGTGACTCTTGTATACAACTGGAGATGCAGGCATTTGCTTGGTTTAGGGGGAACAGGAGATGGGGCCCAGAATCTACATTTCGGAATTCGTCCCACAAAGCTTATAGTTACCCCTTCTCAGAAGAGGTGATATGGCTCAATGGTACCTTTTTTCGTGGCCAGAGAGGTACTGTGACTCTGCCTCAACCACGCCTGGCACCTCACTGTATGGGAACTTATGAAGGGGACCTTTGGCCATGGACGGAATGCCAGTCCAGTACTGTGGGCTGGGCAGATGTGGGACGGACCTTTACTTATTCCCCGAATATGAAAGGGCCTTTTCCTTTACAGATGTCGTGGACGGAGGGACCATTTCTACAGGATAGTACTATGAACCCATTTTCAAAGTGGGTTCTGTGTGGGGTTAATGGTAGCTGCACAGATATGACACCCTTTGTTTTATTACGGGGGGGACAGTTGCCCGTAATAATGTGTCTGGAGTAGTCCATGAGCTACTATTCCTGAACGAATTCCTTGAATGGAGATATGAGAGAGTGCTCGGGGGTGTCACCCGGATAGGAAAATACCTAGGAAAAAATGCCTCTTATGCCCCCACCCCGGTGTGTGTCCATCCACCATTCATGTTTGTCCTTAGTAACTTTTCTTTCAGCAATTGTTCTAATGCTTCTTGTTATTTGTCCCAATGTTGGGACGCAACACTCTATCACAGAGCCATGGTACTTAGGGTCCCCCGTTGGGTCCCCGTGCCTGTAGAGGCTCCTAGTACATTGTCTTTGTTCAGGCATAAGAGAGATTTTGGAATTACGGCCGCTGTTATTGCTGCGGTGGCGGCTGCTGCTGCCGCAGCTACAGCCGCTGGTGTAGCCATGGCTTCTTCCGTTCAAACCGCCTCTACCTTAAATACCTTGGCTTCTTCCACAGCTGCCGCCTTAGACACACAATCAAATTTAAATTCCCAACTCAAAGGTGGCATTATGATCCTAAATCAAAGGGTGGACCTAGTTCAGGAGCAAATTGATGTTCTTTGGCAAATCGCTCAGTTGGGATGTGAATGGAAACTTAATGCCTTATGTATCACTAGTGTTCAATATGAAAACTTTACAAGGGCAGCAAATCTGTCAAAGCAACTGTCCTTGTACTTGGCAGGGAATTGGTCCCTAGATTTTGATGCGGAATTGGAAGAACTAAGACAAGCTATTGTTATGATCAATTCCACGCGAGTGGACCTTAGCCTGGCTGAGGGTTTTACCTCTTGGCTTTCCTCTGCCTTTTCCTTCTTCAAGGAGTGGGTAGGGGTAGGGATGTTTGCAGTTTGCTGCCTTGGGGGCTGTGCGCTGTGCCTCTGGTTGATTTGTCGCCTGCAAGCCCAGACCAGGCGGGACAAGGTAGTTATTTCTCAAGCACTGGCCGCTTTGGAGTGTGGATCCTCCCCCCAGATTTGGCTGTCGGCCCTGAAAAACACCTAGTTTTTCCCTGGCCCCTGCCCCCTTAGGGCCTAAGGTGCTCATTATACAAGGAGGAGCAGAGGGTTGGTGTTGGGAACACGACATTCATTGGCGCTCAGGCTGCGAGACAAAGTACTGCACATGAGGTATGCTCTTAGCAGCCTCATGGAGGGCATGTTTGATTGCATATGGGTTGGTACCGACATCCCATCTCTGAGAAAAGGTACCGGACGGGTGAGGCACCAGCCTGGCTGGCCACCTGGCCTGGGGTCTTCACAATGTCCTTTTGTTTATCAGAGATCAAACCTCTACCTTCACCTGCTGCGCTTTATAATAGAAAGGGGGAACTGCAGGGAGCCACATCTAGTCCCCACCACTAGATGTCGCTGGCACTGCAGGAAACCACATCTACCTCGTGGCGTTCAACTTCATTTTACGACAGTGCTTTCGCGCCAAACGTATTCAAGGTACGCGCATGCTCTTGACGCAACCTGTCCTGAGCCTATCCCGTGGCGCCTGGTGGTGACAAGCGGGTAAGCAGCCAATCAGTAGGTGCCTCATTGCCCATCCCCCTATAAAGGTAGCTGCACATCCCGCCCCCGCGTCCTTCTCCATCCGCTCTCCTGTTAACCAAGAGCTCTCCAATAAAGTGTGATCAAGAAGGATCCTCGTGTGGTGATTGTTCTTTTCCCGCTGGCCGGGGGGGCTCGCCGCACATGTACCCAGGAGGCTGATTGTGGAATCAGAAAGGCTTGCCTTGAACTAACGTCCTCCCCTGCAGGGGGCTATGCTCCCCAGTCCTGGGTTTGTTACAGTAAACCAAAACCATTGCCCCCATCCGGTAGTAAATGTCCATCTGAATGCCAATATGTGGATCAGATGAATGCCATGTGCTATAACTCTTTCCAGGAGTGCTTGTCAGGAGAAAAACAGTATTTTATTGCCATCCCCTACCTTAGATATGAAGGAACGTTTAAGGGTGATTGGTCCATTAATCCACAAATTCTTGGAAACCCAAAGTACGCCCAGGCAAGCTGCAACGCTGAGCCAGGGAAGTACGCTTGCTGGCCAAATATAGCCCCAATACATATATCGGATGGGGGACCCACTGATCAAGTTCGTGAAATAATAGTGCAGGAACAAATCCAGGCTATAATTGACTCCATGATCCCCAAGGTAATTTACCACCCTCTCCTTCGCCCTAAACCTAAGGGATTAGAATTAGACCCCCAGACTACTGATATTATCTCTGCTACCCACCTTGCACTTAATGCATCCAACCACCATTTAGCGGAGGACTGCTGGCTATGTTTAGCGCTAGGAACCTCTTGGCCTTTAGCTATTCCCACTTTTAACTTCTCATACTACACCTCACCTAATTACACCTTAGTAACCCCTTTCAAAATTCAACCTACAGGATTCAACTTTTCCAATTGCTTCCTCCAAACAGCACAAAATAATTCCTTTGACATAGATGTAGGGTTTGTCTCCTTTACTCTCTGTGATATTCTAATCAATATGACGGGCCCCTTGTACCTTGATAAAGGCAAAGCCCTTGTTTGTGGAAACAACATGGCTTACTCAGCACTTCCCCAAAATTGGATAGGACTCTGTGTCCCAGCTATTCTCCTACCTGATGTAGACATCATCCCTGGGGATCAGCCCATGCCCCTTCCCAGTTTTGACACTTTTGTTCCTCATCATCGCAGGGCAGTTGAATTCATACCTCTTACTACAGGACTAGGAATATCTGGTGGCCTCGCCACTGGGTCTGCCGGAGTAGATGTGGCACTCCACTCCTATACTAAGCTATCTCAACAGCTTGCAGATGATGTAAAATTAGTATATGAATCTATCAAGGACTTACAGGATCAGGTAGACTCTCTGGCCGAGGTAGTTTTGCAAAACAGACGAGGATTAGACCTCTTAACCACAGACAAAGGAGGAATCTGTTTAACTTTACAGGAATGTTGCTGTTTCTATGCCAATAAATGAGGCATTGTCTGTGATAGGATTAAAAAACGCCCGGAAGAACTCGAAAAAAGACGAAGGGAGTTGTTTGCTAACACTTTCTGGAGCGTATGGAATGGATGTTTACCATACCTCCTACCCCTACTAGGGCCTATTTTCGGGATCCTGATTTTACTCACTTTTGGGCCATGCCTGCTGAATAAACTCTTAACTTTCATTAGAGAACAAATTAGTACAGTACAGGTTCTCATGTTAAGGCATCAATATGAACTACTCCCGAGATAAAATAATAAAATCCATAATTTTAAGATTAAAATTCTCACAAGAAAAAGGGAGGAATGAACAATCTGAAAAATTAATGTTTAACTTCTTGCTTCCGTAAATCAGCTTGCTTAACAATAGCACTGCCATTTTGCCTAACTCTAACTCAGACATAAGATGGATGTCTTCCCCCTCCAGGAACGTGGCCTCTGAGTAACCCAGGACTCTCCAAGAAGATAAAATGTTCCAAGAGCTAGCTAACCGCAGGGTCCCAACCCCACCCCATCTGTTGCCTAAGATAACTGCCCAGGTGGCTCTGACCAATCCTGTTAAAGGTCACCTATATGTAACCAACTGAAATGTTTATCTATAAACCCCTCCCTGCTGTGTTGTTTTTTGTCTAGGAACCCCTCCCTGCTGTGTGGTTTCTATGATCCCCTCCCTGCTGTGTGGTTTTTTGCTTTAAAAACTCTCTGTAACCATCTGTTGGGGTATGTCATCTCATTGAAATGCTCAGACCCCGGCGCGCCAGCTAAATAAATCCTCTTGCTACTTGCATCGACTCTGGGCTCTGGTGGTCTGCGGACGGACAGAGTAATGAAGGGATCTGTTAGGGTCCTACAAAGCTCTCATCATAACAGCCCATAAAACTTGGCTTACCACTCCAGAAGGCATCTTCATTTAAGAAGGCATCTTCATTTGCAAGCACCAAGTCCATGCCCATTCCTCCAAAACAAAGGTTCCAAAAGATCGACATTCACATGGTCAGGTTCATCTCAGTCCACTCCTCAGTACCAAATTCTGTAGCAGACAGATTCAAGGTTCACTGAGATGAACTTCCAGACCAGGCACAGTTATGGAGGAGGTGATTTATTGAAGCTTACAGATCTAGAGGAAGTTCCATAATGGCAGAAAAAGCTGGCCTGCCTTCACAGGACCAAGCAGAGAGAGAGAAGCACAAGCTAAAAGCCAAAAGCCACACAGCATACTTCAGGAACTCCAGCTAGGCACACTTTGCATATCTTTGGATTGAAACCTGAAACCCACCACGACACATTAAGATCCACCCAGTGACACTGCCTCCAGCCAGGTGGCTAAAGATGCAAACTACAAACAAACAACTGAATATATTGGGGGCCATCTATTCTATTCAAACCACCACAGTGATAGACTAGCAACTAATAAAAAGTGACCTAATTGCAAAAATAAACTGTGATTGACATTGATTATGCCATGTATCATGGATTATATCTTTATTTCCAGCATTTGGGAGCCTAAAGCATGATGATCACAGTAGGTTTGGGGTCAGCCAGGGATAGAGTGAGACTCTGCCTCAGAGTGGTCACTCTTCCCAATGATGTGACTCATAAGGATCCGCGGAGGTCGCACTGGATTTCTGACCTGGGGGAGTGGCTCAGTGATTTGCTTAGCATGTGATCCACCCAAGCACCACAAAAGAAAATGGAATTCTTTCTGTTAACAGCCATATGTGAAGTGAGCTAATCTGAACATCAAAGTAAATAAGAAGATTTCTGGCAGATCTTTTTCCTGGTTCATGACCTACAGTGGTCCATCTTAACTGTCATTTAAGTCCCTAATGACCTCATTACTCTATTGCCCTCTATTGAAGAGACAGCATAATTAAAAGTAGTTCAGGCTTTTCCTGTTCAGCTGGTGCACCTGTTCTTTAAGATTAAAGATGCTGAAAGTCCCGCTCCGGAGGACTCCCTGGGCTCAGTCTCGGGAAATACAGCACCCCAAATCACTCACGAGAAATGGCCTTGATGCAAACAGCAAGAGGATTTTTATTCCAGCGCGCTGAGGCCCACAGTCATACGCCACACAGGGGTAGAGGGCTCTGGACCCCGAGTGCAGGGTCAGGACAGCTTTTATTAGGGTTACAACAAAGCCCACGCATCGTGAACCAATCATTCCATAACCTCGGGTACCCGCACAGTGTTGACCAATCAATGTGTAACATTTTATGGTTCTTAGGCTAATCATTTTAAGTTGTCCAAGCACGCGCACCGTGGACCAGTCAATTTGTAACACACCATAATCTTCTTCCTATAGCCTCATAGGTCTGCATTTGCGCGGGCGCCTGTGTGGGGGTAACAAATTGCAGTTAAGATAGGTCACTTGGGTCAGAAAGCAGGTTCTGGGACAGCAAGAAGTGTGACCTTTTACCCATCCACTGGCAGAGAGCCGGGTCTGGAATTTGAAGTATTTAGGGCTTCTTAGGAGGCTGGGGTTAAGGCTCCTTTGGAGTGAGGTAGTGAGAAATCAATCATGACTATTGTAAACAAAAATAGGGGTCCAGGCCTGCCTCAGATAGATAAATGGCCGGCCAAATGTGCCAACCCTTCAATTCTGCAATCCTTGCCCGTGTAATTGCTGCCCTCCCCTCCCCAGAGTCTCTGAGGAATCTCCATTTCAAGGACATTACAGAAACATTCCACTGCGGGAGGCTCTGACCCCCGACCACCTGCCTAGACAAGAAACTGAGGAATCTCCACTTCAAAGACCCTCCAGAGACACTCTACTGCAGGGGGCCACCACTGTTGGCTTTAGCTGATCACAATGGAGGTTGCCTCACCTGCCTGGGGTGCCCCTAGCCCCTGCTCCCAACTTCTTTGTTCGAATTTCCATATGAACTCCTTTCCCAAAAGGAAGGGGCTCTTTCCCTCACCACCGCTGTGTCGGGCTGTGGGGATGGAGCCCAGGCCTAGGCTTTTACATTCAAGTGTCTCAGCTTCTGTGGCGGATCTCTGGGTGACTCCTGAGTGACCGGGGGACTTGGCACAACAATAGTATTTTTAAACTTCTAACTTTTGGGGGTCTTTCTTTGGGGGGGGTTAGGCTGTATTTTTCATCCTTTCAATGCTTCCCACGCTCTTAAAAATAAATTTATAACTGAGGCCTTTTAGACTTCAGGATGTAGCAGTTTTTTTAATGTTTGTTTTGTTTTGTTTTTACACTTAATCTTGTTAGCTGAAATCTCTGGTGTTCAAGGTGAAGCCCAAGCTCATTAACAAAATCATTTGACCCTGGGTTCTTTAGAGTTCAGGACAGAGTCCAGATTCCTGCACCTAATTTTGTGGCCAAGGTATATTGTGGTTTAGAGTGGAGATCCCAGGAAGGGAGCTCTGGGTGTGTTTAATATGTCAGTATTTTTGATTCTTGTACACAAGTTGCTTCTTTGTCTTCATTCTTAAATATTTTCCAGAGTTTGAGGACCACCAGTGACCTTCAAAGTAAGTGCCAACATGCAAACAGGACAGCGGCAGTCATCACAAAGGCCACCAAGAGGAAGTGTGTGTGTGTTTGTGTGTGTGTGTCTGTGTGTACAAATTCACAGGCATCAATGGGTGTGGCAACATACCAAAGAAAAGTGTGTCTTTGTTGGGCATAGACTAAGGAGGCAGGTGTTGCAGAGCAGATTCCTCCAAACTTAAATATCTTCTCTTGAAGAGAGGAGAGAGGCATGGAGACTCACATGCCAGCCAGAATTTCTGAAAAACTATCCCACCACGGTGGCCTGTACCCATCCAATTTTGTTCTAAACAACAGATGGGAAGAAAAGAAATTGAGAACATTTCCCATTGTAAGAGATAACTAAGGTCTGACAAAGAATTTTCCATATAGAATTTTAATGACAAAACCTATTTTCAAAAATTGTGTGTAGTGGTTTAGGAGGTGGAGATCCCAGGAGGAGCTCTGGGTGTGTTTAATATGTCAGTGTTTTTTGATTCTTGTACACAAGTTGCTTCTTTGACTTCATTCTTAAATATTTTCCAGAGTTTGAGGACCACCAGTGACCTTCAAAGTAAGTGCCAACATGCAAACAGGACAGCGGCAGTCATCACAAAGGCCACCAAGAGGAAGTGTGTGTGTGTTTGTGTGTGTGTGTCTGTGTGTACAAATTCACAGGCATCAATGGTGTGGCAACATACCAAAGAAAAGTGTGTCTTTGTTGGGCATAGACTAAGGAGGCAGGTGTTGCAGAGCAGATTCCTCCAAACTTAAATATCTTCTCTTGAAGAGAGGAGAGAGGCATGGAGACTCACATGCCAGCCAGAATTTCTGAAAAACTATCCCACCACGGTGGCCTGTACCCATCCAATTTTGTTCTAAACAACAGATGGGAAGAAAAGAAATTGAGAACATTTCCCATTGTAAGAGATAACTAAGGTCTGACAAAGAATTTTCCATATAGAATTTTAATGACAAAACCTATTTTCAAAAATTGTGTGTACAAAGATTGCATGCCCATATGTAGTTTTTTTGTTTGTTTTTGTTTTTGAGGTAGGGTCCCACTCTAGCCCAAGCTGACCTGGACTTCACTATGTAGTCTCAGGGTGGCCTCGAACTCACTGCAATCCTCCAACCTCTGCCACCCAAGTGCTGGGATTAAAGGCATGTGCCAGCACACCTGGCTTCCCATATCTAGCTTTAAGCATGGCTAAAAAGTGTATTTTGGCTGGGTAAACAGCATTCTTGAACAATGAGGGGGTGCAACACAAGAGGAGGGGACAAGCAGCAACAGGCACAGGTAGCCAGCTTGTGTTTCCATGGTAACATATTACTATCTCAATGTTTGGATACCAGGGTCAGAAGGACAGCAAGGGCAGGAGATAAAATGTGAATGACAGGTTTTATTTTCAAAATGTGCAGGCATTTCTGCATGGAACTTTCTCTCCCTAGTTCTTCAACAAATGTGATATCATGCTTTTGTGAGGTAAATATGTGAACCTGCAGGTTTATGTACCCCTCTACATGGTAATACAGGAATTGTCCCTACAAATACTCTCCTAGCTTCCACCTTATTCTTGATTTAGAAGTTTTTGAAGATTTTGCAATGATTATATGCAGATTTGATTCTTAAGGGAAGGAAAATATTAATTGATGAAATTTATGGATTTTTTTGCAACATAATTTGTCTTTGATTCTTGAGTTGTTCACTATTTAGGTCTTGCTGGTTGATCATTTTAAGGGGCTTCTGTCTGTTCTTCCACTTGTGTTTGGAATTGCTCCTCTCTTTTCTTAGGTATCAATTTCCCTTAAATCAATCTCATGAATTCTTTCTCCCAAAATATACTCAGTAATTCACAACTTACCTTTCTTGAGATTTTTAAAATAAATGTTTTGTTTAAAAATAAGATAAAGGGGCTAAGGAGACGGCTTAGCAATTAAAGGCACATGGTTTCAAAACCTTTTGGCTTAGGTGTGATGCACCAGTACCCACATAACTCCAGATAAGCAAAGTGGCACATGCGTTTGGAGTTATTTTCAGTGGCAAGAGGCTTTGTTTTACCCAAACTCTCTTTCTTTATCTCAAATTTATTAATAAAATATTTATTAAACAAACATTATAAAATAAGATAAACACCCCAAATTGTGGTTCACAAGTCTGAGAGACCTCTTTGGAGCTCTAACACCCTCCATCTATAGTATCAACTAAATATTTGTCTGGGAAAAGGTTCAAAAAGGAGATTATACTACTCTGTATTTTATCATCTGATCTGGCATTGACAGAGTTCTGAAGACCCGTTGAAGAAGGTCAGCATGGAATTGTACTATTGGGGCCTTCATCCATTAAATGAGTGGTAAGATAAGGAAATACTTTCGAGTGTTTATTTAAAAATTGTAATTTTCACCGGACACCAACTGCCTCTCTGTCTAACTAGTGGCTATCAGCTTGGATGATATATTTACATTATTTCCAGAAGAGCTAAAGTATAAATATTTCATGGCCAATTTATTGGCCTTTTCATATAAAGAAAAACACTTCTTAGACTGAATCTTTAAATAAAAAATACTGTTTGTATCATTTCTGTTTCCTTTTTTGTTTTCCTTAAAATTGCTGTATTATCTTAATCTGAGCATAAATAAAGTCATAATATAAATTTATGATTACATTTTCATATTTCTATTTGGTAGCCAAAATAGAATAAATTTCCAACAATGTTTCTGAGACTTGGTATATTAAGCAACTCTAATGACTTCTCAAAGTCTTTTATGACTGCTGGATACAGCAATGATACTATGTCACCAAAAGTATATTTTACCTTTCTGAGGTACCCTGTAAGGATGAAAATATTTAATTGTCATCATGAATAAGGGATATTTATATGGGACTCCCCTTTCAATTCTGTGACACAAAACCAACTGGGCAATAATACAAATAATAACTAATAAACTTACATATCAGGAAAACTGAAGATTTACTTTTATAAAAAATAGCCTTTAAGGGCTGGAGAGATGGCTTAGAGGCTAAGGTGCATGCGTGTGAAGCCTAAGGACCCAGGTTCAATTCTCCAGGTCCCACATAAGCCAGATGCACATGGTGGCACATGCATCTAGAGTTCACTTGCAGTGGCTAGAAGGCCTGGCATGCCCATTCTCACCCTCTCTGTCTAATATATAAATAAATGAAAATAAAATCTTAAAACAATCACCTTTAAGGGCTGGTTAAAAAGATCAGGTCTGAGGGAAT
>CM070791.1:948640-1022144 GCA_036346955.1 Dipus sagitta | reverse complement strand
CGGGCGGGGGGGGGGGGGGGCCCGGGGGGGGCCCAGAGCTTTTCGGCTCCATAAAGTTATTCGGGGGGGGGCCCCGGGGGAATTTTTCAACAAAACCAAACCAAACCCAAGAAAAAAAAAGGGAAAAGGGAAAAATCAAAAGTAAATGAATAAATAAAAAAAAAAACAAAAAAAAAATAAATAAATACATAAGAACACCCAGCAAAGCGACCAGCTGGGAAGGGAAGCAGGATAGAAACTTTTTAAAGGGAAGGGGAAAGGGGGAATATTCGAAAAACACCCCCCTTGGGGAGAAGAAGCTGATGTTGTAAAAGATTTAGAAAACGTGGCCCTGCAAGCGCCGCAGGCCGCAGATGAGTGACACGGAGTTTGAGGGCAAAAGCACAACCTGGGGGCAACAGCCCTAAAGGGTGGGGGGGCCCTTTGGGACCCCGGGCCTCCTTTCGGGGAAGGCGCCGTCCCCCGGGGTTCGGGCCGGGACGAGCTTTTTGGGGAAAGCGGGGGGACCGGGGGGGGAAATCTTGGGGGCCCAAGGAGCGCGGGTGGCCAATAAAAACCCAGCGAGCCAAGGGGGCGGGCCTGGAAGGGGGGGGGTGGGCAGATATAAAGGTCCCGCACGGGGGGGCCCGGGGCCCGCAGTCCCAAAGAAATTCGGAGGTTTTGGGAAGAGCAGAACCCTTTGGGTGGGGGGGCGGGCAAACCACGAGGAACGAGGGGAAACCGCGGGGGCCCCGGGGAGGTGGGAGCGGCTTCCCTGTCCCCCAGGCCCCGGGCGGGGGAACCCCTGGGGGAGCGAAGTCTTGAGAGCTAGCTGGGTGAGCCGCACCTGAGGGGAGCCCACTCCTCGCACCACCCCAGGCAAGGGGAGGGAAGAAAGGGGGTTCTGAGGGCCCACGTGGAAGTCCGGGTCCGCCTGGCCCAATCAACCCTTACCCACCAACAGCGAAATTTTTTGGAAAAAAACCTGGGCCTTACCCATGACTCCACGAAAACCTGAGGGAGACGGGCATCAGGAAAAACCTTTGAAGGGCTTGCCCCAAACACGCGCCCCCTGGGACCCTTGGCGAGGGATTTTGGGGGCCCGGGCCTAAAAGGGCTGGCTCGGCGGGGCCCCGAACCCCCATGGGGAAAAGGCGGGCATCGGCACATTTCCCCAGGGGGGAGCGGCGGGGGTTTCCAGGATGCCCCACGCCCGGCCCCGGAAAAGCACAGGGCGCCGGGCCCCCCCCTGACAGGGAAAGGGCCTCCCTTTTTCCCCCCCAGGGGAAAGGGGCGGGGCCCCTTTTGCTGGGGCAAAAACTAGATGAGGCTCCCCCCCGGGGGAAACCAAGTGCACTCTAAGACACCCGCCTACTCTGGCCGCGGGCAGTCCGCCATTTTCCCTACAGGACCCGGGCTCCAGCCCATGAAAGGGTGCCGCTCTCAAAAGCCCCACGGGGGAAAGGGGGCAGGAGGACGAGAAAGGAAGCGTGTTCCCCCTTTGGGAAGCCAGCGGAAGGGGGGAATCCTGCCCCCGGGTGGCCCTCCCCGGACAAGCCCCCCCGCCCCGCCCCCCAAATCCCTGGAAAAAAATCACAAGGAACCCCCTTGCCGAGCCCGAGGTTTAACGGAGGTTTTTCACTCCCCACGGGGGTTTGCGGAGGAAAGCCCCAGGGGGGGGAAACCGGGCGCCAAAATCGACCCGGGGCTGCGGGACCCTCCAGAGCGGTTTCCCAGCAGGGAGCCGCAGCAACCCGGGGGACCCCTGCGGGGCGCAGGGGCCCCAGAGCCTGCCCTCCCAGGCACCCTTGCCAACGGTGTCAGCGTCCACCGGGGGCGCCTTTTTCCCCCAAAGGGCAGGACACTGTGCCGGGGAGGGGCGGCTGACCCTGGAAAGCCAGCAGCTGCGGCTCAGCCCTCCATTCCCCGCCCAGTGCCCAAACCACCTCTGCTTGTCCCCCTGGCCCTCTTCAGGGGCTCCCTGCGGGCCAGCCCCAAAGGCGGCGGGTCAGCACCAAGAAAACCCGCCCCACTCCCTGGCCAAGAGCATAAAGATTACAAGAAGATGTGCTCCAGGGGATGATCCCCCGCTCAGGGAAAAAAAAAGGGCAATTTCCCGGGAAGGAAACTGGGCTCTGGGCCCCCTGCTGCGCCTTTCCACTGCTGCCCCCTGGGAAGGGGTTTCCCCCTCCCTGCCCGGGCCAAGGGGGACGCACTGAGGCCGTGGCCACCGTCTTCCGCCCCGGAAATACGGCTACCCCCTCCGGGCCCTTCCAAGGCGTGAAGGGCCCGACATATCCCCTGCCTAAGGGACCTGGGGGAGCAAGGGGTGCGGGCGCCCCCCATGGAATCCACAGACACAGGGACAGACACAAGGCCACACTGCAACCGTGCCTCCTTTCCCCACGATCCGGTGAATTGTGCAACGGGAAACTCGTGATCCTCTTTTCGCTTAGTTCCATAGCTGTCAGAGGGCAGGGGCACATCAGGAAATCGAGATTACAGCACCGCCCCCCTCCTCGCCCTGGAAGTCAGTGCAATCACCACACAGCCCTCACATTCACATCACCCTGTCTATCTTCCCCGCTGCCCTGGCCAGCCTGCACCTGATGCATTTCCAAAACTGTGGCCACACAGCACCCCATCAACCGTGTTTAATTTACAGGCAATCTTTTCACGGTATCCCTTAGTTTTTAATGTATTATTCATCTCACTGTCTATTCGTGCATTGGTTTGGTTGGTCGGTGCGTTGTTAGGTTGTTTGATTTACTTATTGGTCGCTGGGAGCGAGGTCTTGCCGTGGCCCTGCTGCCACGATCTCACAAGAGTGTCTGAACTGGCAGGGCATTCACAAGGATCCTCCCGAGGGCCGAATTGGAGCAAGCTACACAGTCTTCCTGGAATCTTTCACATCTCTGCCCGGCCCCTGCCCCCGCGTGCCTTCATGTGGGTAGTTGGATGATGACTGGATACTTTCTACCCACAGATAGCAAACGTTTTCATTTCTACCTGGTCACATGAATTAAATTGCATGTGCATACCTCCCAGAATAAACTTGATCAATTCTTGCCTGATAACCCGCAACCTAGGGAAATGTAGGACGGGGCGGGGTGGGGTGGGCCTGGAGGGGCAGAGCGTTTTCGGGCTCCATAAAGTTATCTGGGGGGTTCCCGGAGAATTTTCAACGCATACACCAAGCCTCCAAGAAGAAGAAGGAAAGGAAATCAGTAATAAATGAAATAAATAAATAAACAAACAAACAAACAAACAAATAATACATAAGAACAGCAGTCAAAGCGACAGCTGGAAGGAAGCAGGATTGTAGCTGTTTTGAAGAAGAAGGGGAATATTCGATCGAACGATCGAGTCCCTGGGGAAAAGAGCTGATGTTTTGTGATGACTAAAACTGGCTCTGCAAGCGCGCAGGCCGCAGATGAGTGACACGGAGCTGAGGGCAGAGCCAACCTGTGCACGCATCCCTTGAAAGGAGTGGTGGGCGATGTGGAGCACAGGGCCTCCTTTTCGTGAAGGCGTCACGTCCCCCTGGGTCTGGGCCTGACGAGCTTGTGGGGGAAAGCGAGGGGACCCATGAGGGATCCTGGCGCCCAGGAGCGCGGGTGGCCAATGAGAAGCCCAGCGAGCCAATAGGGCGGAGCCAGGAAGGGGGCGGCTGGCAGTATATTAAAGGCCCGCGCACACGGGCGGGCCGGCGCAGTACCAGAGATCGGGAGGATCTTGGAAGAGCAGAATCCGGTGCCTGGGCAGGCGACCAGCGAGATGACGAGGAGATCCGCAGAGGCCCCGGGAGGTGGAGCGGCTGCTCTGCTGGCCCAGGACACCGGCTGGGGAACCCCTGCGGGAGCGACGTCTTGAGAGCTAGCACTGGTGAGCCGCACCTGAGGGGAGCCACTCTCTCCGCACCAGCCAGGCAAGGGATGGAGGAGAAGCGGTGCAGAGGTCACGTGGAAGTGCCAGGTCCGCCTGACATCAACCCGTACCCCACACAAGCAAGCGGAAAGCTTTTGGAGAAAACTCTCGGCCCTTAACCATGATCCAAGCATCCTGAGGGAGACGGGCATCAGGAAGACCGTGCAGGCTTGCGCAAACGACAGCGCTCCATGGACCCTTTGGCGAGGGACTTGGCGGTCCCGCTGGAAGAGCTTTGCTCCGGCAGGCCCCGAAGCCCACAGCTAGGGTGCGGAGGCAGGCATCGCACGACTCCCCGAGTGAGGAGCGCTGGGCTCCAGGATGCCCCATCGCCCAGGCCCCGGGCGAGCACAGGGCGGCCAGGCGCTCCTGGACAAGGAAAGGCCTCCTTCTCCGCGCACCAGAGGACTTGGCGTGCTCCTGTGCAGGGCAGAAACTAGATGAGGCTGCACCCGTGGAGCCAGAGTGCACTCTAAGACAACCCTGCTACTCTGGACGCGGGGCATGCCGCCCTCCTACAGGACCCCAGGCGTCCAGACCAGTGCAAGGTGCCGCTCTCCCGAGCCCCACGCGGGAGAGCAGGAGGACGAGCAGAACGTGTTTCCGCCCTTGGAAGCCAGCGGAATGGGGCGGAATCCCTGTCGGGTGGCCCTCACCGGACAAGCACACCGCCCTCGCCACTCCATGCCCAGGAGAAGAGAGATCACAAGGGAACTCCTTCGAGTCCGCGGAGGCTTACGGAGGTTCACTGCCACGGAGCCTTGAACGGAGGGAGAAGCCCCAGGGTCGGGAGACCTGGCGGCCCAGATCGACCCAGGCTGCAGGACTCTCCAGAGCAGGGCTTTCCCAGCATGGAGCCTCACACAACCCGGGGACGCTTGCTGAGGCGCAGGGCCCCAGAGCCTGACATCCCAGGCGATCCTGGCCAACGGCGTCACGCGTCCACCAGGGCGGCAGCCTTCCTCCCCCAAGGCAGGAGCACTGTGCCGCAGGAGGGGCGGCTGACCTCTGGGAAAGCCAGCAGCTGCGCTCAGTCGCCAGTCCCGCCCCAGTCCCAAACCACCTCTGCTTGTGCCCTGGCCTCTTCACGGTGCTCCTGCGGGCCAGCGCCCAAAGGCGGCAGGGTCAGCACCAAGAAAATCGCCCCACTCATGGCCAAGAGCATAAGAATTACAAAGAAGAATGTGCTCTCAGGAGATGACCAGCTCAGGAATCAAGACAGTGCCCGGGGAAGGAAACCTGGGCCTGGCCCTCTGCTGCGCCTTTCCACTGAGGCCGCTGGAAGGGAATCCAAGTCCCTGCCGGGCCAAGAGGGGCAACGCACTGAGGCCGTGGCTCACAGTACTTCCTGCCCAGGAATGTACGGGCTACTCTCCGGGCATTCCATGGCGTGAAGGCCAGACATACCGCTGCCTAGGCCACCTGGCGGAGCAAGGGATGCGGACGTCCGCCATATCCACAGACACAGGGACAGACACAAGCCAAACTGCAACAACCGTGCTTCCGTGCCCCACGATCCGTGATTTTGCAAACGGGAACTCGCGATCCCTTTCCGCTTAGTTTCCATAGCTGTTCAGAGGGCAGGGTCTCATCAGGAAATCGAGATTACAGTCACCGCGCCCTCCTCGCCCTGGAAGTCAGTGCAATCACACACAGCCCTCACATTCACATCACCCTGTCTTCTCCCCGCTGCCCTGCCAGCCTGCTCCCTGATGCTTCAAACTGGTGGCAACACAGCAGCACATCTAACCGGGTTTAATTTACAGGCTCTTTCCCGGTAAGCCCCTTAGTTTTTAGATAGGTAGTTATTCCTCTCACTGTCTATTCGTGCTTTGGTTGGTTGGTCGGTCGGTTGTTTGGTTGGGTGATATTACTTATTGGACGCTGGAGCGAGGGTCCTTGCCGTGGCCCTGGCTCCACGGATCTCACAAACTGTCTGAACCTGGCAGGGAATTCCAAGGATCCTCCCGAAGGGCCGGAATTGGACGCAAGCTACACATGCCTTCTGAATCTTTCACATCTGCCCGGGGCCCCGCCCCCGCGTGCCTTCATGGGGGTAGTTGGATGAGAATGGATACTTTCTACCCACAGATAGCAACGTTTCCCTTCTACCTGGTCCACTGAATTAAATTGCAATGTGCATACCTCCCCAGAATAAACTTGATCAATGCCGTGCTTTTCCAGTCACTAGGAAATGTGAGGACGGGACGGGTGGGGCGGGCCGGGAGGGGCAGAGCGTTTCGGGCTCCATAAAGTTATTCTGGGGTCCGGAGGAATTTCACGAAACCCAACCAACAACCAGAAAAGAAGGAAAGGAAATCAGGTAAGAAATGAATAAATAAATAAGCATACAACAAACAAACAAATAAATACATAAGAACAGCAGCAAAGCGACAGCTGGGAAGGAAGCAGGATAAGTAGCTGTTTGAAGGAAGGGAAGGGGAATATTCGAACATCGATCCCTGGGGAGAAGAAATCTGATGTTGTGATGACTAGAAAACGGCTCTGCAAGCGCCGCAGGCCGCAGATGAGTGACACGGATGCTGAGGGCAAGAGCACAACCTGGGCACGTCAAGCCTCGAGAAGGAGGGGTGGCATGTGGAGCACAGGGCCTCCTTTCGTGGAAGGCACGTCCCCTGGTACTGGCCGGACGAGCTTGTGGGGAAAGCGAGGGGACCAGGAGGGATCTTGGCGCCCAAAGGAGCGCGGGGTGGCCATGAGAAGCCCAGCGAGCCAAGAGGGCGGACCTGGAAGGGGGCGGTGGGCAGTATATAAAGGCCCAGGCCACGGGGCGGCCGGGCGCAGTACCAGAGATTCGGGAAGGTCTTGGAAGAGCAGATCCCTGGTGCTGGGCAGGCGACCAGCGAGGGAGACAGAGGAGGATCGCGGAGGCCCCGGGAAGGTGGGAGCGGCTTGCGCTGTCCCAGGACCCGGCTGGGGCACCCCTGCGGAGCGACGTCTTTGAGAGCTAGCTGGTGAGCCGCACCTGAGGGGAGTCCCACTCCTCGCACGCAGCCAGGCAAGGGATTGGAGGAGAAGCGGGTGCTGTGGGTCAGTGGAAGTGCCAGGTCCGCCGACACACCCTACCCCACACAAGCAGCGGAAAGCTTTGGAGAAACTCTCGGCTTACCCATGACTTCCACGCATCCTGAGGGAGACGGGCATCAGGGAAGACCGTGAAGGGCTTGCGCAAACACGCGCTCCTGGGACCCATGGGCGAGGACTTGGCGGCCCGGCCTGAAGAGCTTGGCTCGCAGGGCCCCGAAGCCCCAGTGCGGAAGGCAGGCATCGGCACGACTCCCCGAGGAGGAGCGGCTGGGCTCCTGGATGCCCGCCATCGCCCAGGCCCCGGCAGCACAGCAACAGGGCGCCAGGCGCTCCCTGGACATGGAAAGGGCCTCCTTCTCCCCAACAGAGACATGCGTGCTCCTGTGGCTGGCCGAACTAGATAGGCTGCACCCGGGGGCCCAGAGTGCACCTCCTAAGACAACCCGTCTACTCTGGACGCGGGCAGTGCCGCCACTCCCTACAGGCCGCCAGGCGTCAGCCCAGTGCAAGTGCCGCTCTCGAGCCCCACGCGGGAGGAGCAGTAGGACGAGCAGGAAAGCGTGTCGCCTTGGAACAGCCAGCGGAGATGGGCGGAATCCTGTCGGGTGGCCCCTCCTCCGACAAGCACCCTGCCCTCACAGCCACTCCATGCCCTGGAAATAGTCACAAGAACTCCTTGGCCGAGCCGCGAGGCTTACGGAGGCTTCACTGCCACGGAGCCTTGACGAGGAGAAGCCCCAGGGGCGGGAGACCTGGCGCCAGATCGACCCGAGGCTGCAGGACTCCTCCAGAGCAGGGGCTCCCATCAATGGAGCCGCAGCACCCGGACGCTGCTGATGCCGCAGGGCCCCCAGAGCCTGACATCCAGGCGGATCCTTGCCAACGGCGTCAACGCGTCCACCATGCCGGCACCTTCTCCCCCTAAGCAGGAGCACTGTGCCGGCAGGAGGGGCGGCTGACCCTGGAAAAGCCAGCAGCTGCGGCTCAGTCTCCCATTCCCGCCCCAGTGCCCCAACCAGCCTCTGCTTGTGCACTGGCCTCTTCACGGGCTCCCTGCGGCCAGCGACCCAAAGGCGGCAGGGTCAAGCACCAAGAAAATCGCCCCACTCATGGCCAAGAGCATAAGAGATTACTAGAGATGTGCGCCAGGAGAGGAGCCCAGCGCAGAACAAGGACATGCCCGGGGAAGGAAACTGGGCTTCTGCCCTCTGCTGCCCTTTCCACTGCTGGCCGCTGGAAGGGATCCCCAAGTCCCTGCCCGGGCCAAGGGGCGCGCACTGAGGCCGTGTCTTCCACAGTCTTCCCTGCCCAGGAAGTACGGCTACCTCCGGGCATTCCAAGGCGTGAAGGCCAGACATATTACGCTGCCTAGGCCACCTGCGGAGCAAGGGGAATGCGGACCCGCCATGAATCCCACAGACACAGGGACAGACACAAGCCACACTGCAACCGTGCTTCCGTGCCCCACGATCAGGTGAAATTTGCAAACGGGAACCGCGATCCTCTTTCGCTTAGTTCCATAAGCTGTTCAGAGGCGGGTCACATTCCAAGGAACTCGAGGATTCCAGTCACACGCGCCCCTACCTCCCCTGGGAAGTCAGTGCAATCCACACACAGCCCTCACATTCACATCCACCCTGTCTATCTTCCCCGCTGCCCTGGCCAGCCTGCTCCTATGCTTCCAAACAGTGGCCACAACAGCAGCACATCTAACCGGTTTAATTTTACAGGCATCTTTTTCCACGGTATCCCTAGTTTTTTTAATGGTAGTTATTCATTCTCACTGGGGTCGATGCAGGGCATTGGTTGGTGGGGGGGGGGGCTCGGTTGTTTGGTTGGTGATTTACTTAGGGTCGCTGAGCGAGGGTCGTGCCGTGGCCGCTGGCTCTCGCCACGGATCTCCAAGAGTGTCTGAACCTGGCAGGGAATTTCAACAAGGACCTCCCGAGGGCCGAATTGGAGGCAAGCTACACAGGCTTCTGGAATCTTTCACATCTGCCCCGCCCCTGCCCCGCGTTGGCCTCAATGTGGGTAGTTGGATGAATGATGGGATACTTTTCCTCTCTCTACCACCCACAGATAGCAACGTGTTCCATTCTACCTGGTCAACTGAAATTAATTTGCAATGTGCGATACCTCCCAGAATTAAACTTGATCAATTCCCTTTGCAGTTGATAAACCGGCACCTAGGAAATGTGAGGACGGGGCGGTGGGGTGGGGCCGGGAGGGGCAGAGCGTTCGGGCTCCATAAATTATCTGGGGGGTCCTGGGAGGAAACTTTCAAACGAAAAACCAACCCAACCAGAAGGAGAAAAGGAAAGGAAATCAGTAAGTAAATGAATAAATACATAAACAAACAACAAACAAACAAATAAATCACATACAACAGCAGCAAAGCGACAGCTGGGGAAGGGAACAGGATAGTACTGGTTTGAAAGGAAGGGAAGGGGAATATTCGAACAACGAGGCCTGGGGGAGAAGAAGCTGATGTTGTGATGAATAGAATACGTGGCTCTGTCAAGCGCCGCAGGCCGCAGATAAGTGACACGGAGCGGGGCAGAGCACAACCTTGGCACCAGCCCGTGAAGGAGGGTGGGCATGTGGAGCAACAGGCCATCCTGTTCGTGGAAGGGCTTCACGTCCCCCTGTGTCTTGCCGGACGAGCTTGTGGGGGAAAGCGACGGGGACCAGGGAGGGACATTGGCGCCCAAGGAGCGCGGGTGGCCAATGAGAAGCCCAGCGACGCCAAGAGGGCGGAGCCTGGAAGGGGCGGTGGGCAGTATAAAAGGCCCGGCGCACCGGCGGGCCCGGGCGCAGTACCAGAGAATCGGGAGGTCTTGGAAGAGCAGAATCCTGGTGCGGCAGGCGACCAGCGAGGAGACCGAGGATGATCGGCGGAGGCCCCGGAGGTGGGAGCGCTTGCGCTGTGCCCCCAGGCCCGGCTGGGGGAACCCCTGCGGGACGCCGTCATGAGAGCTTAGCTGGGTGAGCCGCACCTGAGGGAGCCACTCCTCGCACCATCCGGCAAGGGATGGAGAGAAGCGGGAGCTTGAAGGGTCACGTGGAAGGTGCCAGTCCGCCTGGACATCAACCCGCCGTACCCCCACAAGCAGCGGAAAGCCTTTGGAGAAACTCTCGCCTACCCATGACTTCCTCGCATCCTGAGGAGACCGGCATCAGGAAGACCGTGAAGGGCTGACGCAAACACCGCGCTCCGGGACCCTTGGCGAGGGACTTGGCGGCCCGCTGGAAGAGGCTGGGCTCGGCAGGGCCCCGAAGCCCGAGTGCGGAAGGCAGATGCATCGCCCGACTCCCCGAGGAGGACGCGGCTGGGCTCCATGATGCCCCAATCGCCCAGGCCACCGTGCAGCACAGGGCGCCAGGCCTCCCTGGACATGAAAGGGCCCTCCTTCTCCCCACCAGAGGACAATGGCGTGCTCCTGTGCTGGGGCAGAACTAATGAGGCTGCACCCGGGTGGCCAGAGTGCACTCTAAGACCCCCGTCTACTCCTCTGGACGCTTGGCAATGCCGGCCACGCCCTACAGGACGCCAGGCGTCAGCCCAGTGCAAAGGTGCCGCCTCGGAGCCCCACGCGGGAGGAGCAGGAAGGACGATCAGAAGCGGTTCCGCCTTGGAAGCCAGCGGAAATGGGCGGAATCCTGTCGGGTGGCCCTCTCCCGGACAAGCACCCTCCTCGCCGCTCCATGCCCTGGAGAGGAAGTCACCAGGAACTCCCTTGGCCGAGCCGCGAGGCTTACGGATGCTTCACTGCCACGGAGCCTTGACGGAGGAGAAGCCCCAGGGCGGGAGACCTGGCGCCAGATCGACCCGAGGCCTGACCAGGACTCTCCAAGCAGGGCTCCCAGCTGGAGGCCGCAGCACCCGGGACGCTGCTGAGCGCAGGGGCCGCCAGAGCCTGACATCCCAGACGATGCTGCCAACGGCGTCACGCGACCACCAGGCGGGCAGCCTTACTTCTCCCCCAACGACTGGAGTCACTGTGCCTCAGGAGGGGCGGCTGACCCTGGGAAAGCCAGCAGCTGCGGATCAGTCTCCAGTCCGCCCCAGTGCCCAAACCAGCCTCTGCTTGTGCCCTGGCCTCCTTCAACGCGCTCGCTGCTGCCACCCGCAAAGGCGGCAGGTGTCCAGCACCAAGAAAATCGCCCACTCATGCCAAGAGCATAAGAGATTACAGCAGATGTGCCTCCATGAGATGAGCCAAGCTCAAAGCAAGGGACATTGCCCGGGAAGGAAACTGGCTTCTGCCCTTCTGCTGCCCTTTCACTGCGCGCTGGAAAGGGATCCCAAGTCCCTGCCCGGGCAAGGGGGCATCACTGAGGCCGTGGCTCACAGTCTTCCTGCCCAGGAAGTACGGGCTACTCCTCGGGCATTGCAAGCGTGAAGTCCGGGCAACATATCCCCCGCCTAGGGCACCTGGCGGGAGCAAGGGATGCGGAACGCCGCCATGATCACAGACACAGGGACCAGACACAAGGCCACACTGCAACCGTGCTTCCGTGCCCCACGATCCTGTGAATTGCAACGGGAACTCGCGATCCCTTTTCGCGCTTAGTCCCATTGCTGTTCAGAGGGCAGGGTCACATCAGGAAATCGAGGATTCCAGACCACCGCGCCCTCGCTCGCCCTTGGAAGTCAGTGCAATCACACACAGCCCCACATTCACATCGCCCGGTCTATCTTCCCCGCTGCCCTGGCCACCTGCTCCCGATGCGTCCAAACTGTGGCCCACAACAGCCCAAATCTAACCGTTTTAATTTACAGGCATCTTTTCCACGGTACCTTAGTTTGTAATGGTAGTTATCATCTCACTGTCTATTCGTGAATTGGTTGGGTTGGCGCCGTTGTTTGAGTTGGTGATTTATTTATTGGTCGCTGGAGCGAGGGTCCTTGCCGTGGCCCTGGCTGCCAACGGATCTCACAAGTGTCTGAACCGGCAGGGAATTGCACAAGGGGGTGCCGCCCGAGGGCCCGGAATTGGAGGCAAGCTACACAGGTTCTGGAATCTTTCACTTCTGCCCGGCCCCTGCCCCCGCGTGCTTCATGTGGGTAGTTTGGAATGAATGAATGGGATTACGTTCTACCCACAGATAGCAACGTTTCCATTCTAACTGGTCACTGAATTAAATTGCACATGTGGCAAGACCTCCCAGAATAAACTTGATCACTTCTTTGCCTTATAACCAGCACCTAGGGAAAGGTGAGGACGGGGCGGGGTCATGGGGTGGGCCCGGGGGAGGGGCAGAGCGTTTTCGGGCTCCTATAAAGTTATGCTGGGGGGGTCCCGGAGGAAATTTCAACGAACCAACCAACCAAAGAAGAAAGAAGGAAGGAAATCAGTAAGTAAATGATAAATAAATAAACACACAAAACAAACATACAAATAAATACATAAACAGCAGTCAAAGCGACAGCCTGGAAGGGAAGCAGGATAGTAGCTTGGTTGAAGGAAGGGAAGGGAATATTCGAACATCGAGTCCCTGGGGGAGAAGAAGCATGAAGTTGTGATGACTAGAAAACCGTGGCTCTGCAAGCGCCCTCGTCCCGCAGGCCGCAGATGAGTGACACGGAGCTGAGGCGAGCACAACCTGTGGCACGCAGCCCGTGAAGGAGTGGTGGCATGTGGATCCAGGGCCTCCTTGAGGGGGGGGCGTTGAAGCGCACGTCCCCACCGGTCTGGCCGGACGAGCTTGTGGGGGAAAGCGAGGGACCAGGGGAGGATCTTGGGCGCCCAAGGAGCGCGGGTGGCCAATGAGAAGCCCAGCGAGCCAAGAGGGCGGAGCCTGGAAGGGGGGCGGTGGGCAGTAAATAAAGGCCCGGCGCACGGCGTGCCGGGCGCAGTAACCAGAGATTTCGGCGAGTCTTGGAAGAGCAGAATCCCTGGGTGCTGGCAGGCGAAACCCAGCGCGGAGACTAGGAGGATCGAGCGGAGGCCCCGGGAGGTGAGCGCTTGCGCTGTGCCCAGACCCCGGCTGGGGAACCCCTGCTGGAAGCGACGGTCCTTGAGAGCTATCTGGGTGGCCGTCACCGAGAGGGGAGCCACTACTCCTCGCACCAGCCAGGCAAGGGGGATGGAGGAGAGCGGTGTGCTGAGGGTCACGTGGAAGTGCCAGGTCCGCCTGACCATCAACCCGTAACCCACACAACACGGAAAGCTTTGGAGAACTTCTCCACGCCCTTACCCATGACTCCAACGCATCCTTGAGGGGAGACCGATGCATCAGAAACCGTGAAGGCTTGCGCAAACACGCGCTCCCTGGACCCTTTGCGAGGGACTTGGCGGCCCGCTGGAAGAAGGCTGGCTCGGCATGGCCCCGAAGCCCAGTGCGGAATGCCAGTCCTCGGCACGACATCCCCGAGGGAGGAGCGCAGGGCTCCAGGATGCCTCCCATCGCCCAGGCCCCGGTGCAGCAACAGGCGCCAGGCGCTCCCTGGACATGGAAAGGGCCTCCTTCTCCCCACCAGAGGACATGGCGTGCTCCAGTGCTGGGGCAGAACTAGATGAGGGCCCTGCACCGGGGGAGCCAGAGTGCACTCTAAGGACACCCTCTACTCTGGACGCGGGCAGAGCCCGCCACTACCTACAGGACCCAGGGCGTCAGCCCATGCAAGGTGCCGCTCTCCGACCCCCACGCGGGAGGAGCAGAGGACGCGCAGAAGCGTGTTTCCGCCCTTTGAAGCCAGCGGAATGGGGCGGAATCCTGTCGGGGTGGCCACTCCGGACAAGCACCCGCCCTCCGCCACTCTCCATCCCTGAGAGAGTCACAAGGAACTCCTTGCCGAGTCCGCGAGGCTACGGGAGGCTTCACTGCCACGGAGCCTGACGGAGGAGAAAGCCCCAGGGGCGGAGACCTGGACGCCTAGATCGACCCGAGGCTGCGCAGACACCCAGAGCAGGGCTCCAGCTGGCAGCCGCACACCCGGGACGCTGTTCTGAGGCGCAGGGGCCCCAGAGCCTGACACCCAGGCGATCCTTGCCAAAAAACGGCGCACCGTCCACCAGCGGCAGCCTTCTCCCCCCAAAGGCGAGGAGCACTGTGCCGCAGGAGGGGCGCTGACCCTGAAAGCCCCAGCAGCTGCGGCTCAGTCTCCAGTCCCGCCCCAGTGGCCCAAACCTCCTCTGCTTGTGCCCTGGCCTCTTCACGGCTCCCGCGGGCCAGGCGCCCATAGGGGGCGCGCAGGGTCAGCAACAAGAAAATCGCCCCACTCATGGCCAAGAGCATAAGAGATTACAAGAAGATGTGCTCCAGGAAGATGAAGCCCAGCTCAGGAAGCAAGGCCATTGCCTCGGGTAGGAAACTGGCTCTGCCCTCTGCTCCTGCGCCTTTTCCCACTGCTGCCGCGGGGAGGGATCCCTAGTCCCTGCCCGGGCACAAGGGGCACCACTGAAGGCGTGGCTCACAGTTCTTCCTGCCCAGGAAGTAACGGGCTACTCTCCGTGGCATTCCAAGGCGTGAAGGCCAGACATATCCGCTGCCTAGGCACCTGGCGGAGCAAGGGAATATGCGGACGCCGCATGATCCACAGACACAGGGACAGACCACAAGGCCACACTGCAACCGTGCTTCCGTGCCCCACGATCCGGTGAATTTGCAACGGGGAGACTCGCGATCCTTTTCGCTAAGTCCATAGCTGTTCAGAGGCAGGTCACATCAGGAAATCGAGGATTACAGTCCACCGGCGCCCCCCTCGCCCTGGGAAGTCAGTGCAATCACACACAGCCCTCCACTTCACATCACCCTGTCTATCTTCCCGCTCTGCCCTGGCCACCTGCTCCTGATGCTTCCAAACTGTGGCACACAGCAGCACATCCTAACCCGTGTTTAATTACAGGCATCTTTTCCCACGGTATCCTTAGTTTTTTTAATGTAGTTAATCATCTCACTGTCTATTTCGTGGCTATTGTGGTTGGTCGGCAATGATCCGGGGGTAAAGTTTATTTGTTTTTTTGGGGTTGGTTGATTTATCTTAGTTGGATCGCAAGGAAGCGAGGGTCTTGGTTATTGGCCGTGAGCCCTGGCTGCCACGATCTCCGACAAGAAGTGTCTGTGCGTGAACCTGGCAGGGGAATTCACAAGGATCCTCCCGAGGGGCACGGAATTGGAGCAAGGCTACGACAGTCTTCTGGAATCTTTCACATCTGCCCGGCCCCTGCCCACCGCGTGACCTTCATGTGGGTAGTTGGATATGAATGGATACTTTCTACCCACAGATAGCAACGTTTTCCATTCTAAATGGTCACTGAATTAAATTGCTATGTGCATACCTCCCCAGAAATAAACTTGAGCAATTCCTTTGCCTGATAACCAGGCAGCCTAGGGAAATGTGAGAACGGCGGGTGTGGTGGGGGGGCCGGGAGGGGCAGAGCGTTTTCGGGCTCCATAAAGTTATCTGGGGGGTCCCGGAGGAATTTCAACGAACCAACCAACCAAGAAGAAGAAGAAAGGAAATCAGTAAGTAAATGATTAAATAAATAAACAAACAAACAAAAACAAATAAATACATACGAACAGCAGCAAAGCGACAGCTGGGAAGGAAGCAGGATAGTAGCTGTTTGAAGGAAGGGAAGGGGAATAATTCGAACATCGAGTCCCTGGGGGGAGAGAAGCTGATGTTGTGATGACTAGAAAACGTGGCTCTGCAAGCGCCGCAGCCGCAGATGAGTGACACGAGCTGAGGCAGAGCACAACCTGTGGCACGCAGCCCGTGAAGGGAGTGTGGTGCAGTGGAGCACAGGCCTCCGTTTCGTGGAAGGGCGCACGTCCCCCTGGGGTCCTAGGGCCGGACGAGCTTGAGGGGAAAGCGAGGGACCAGGGAGGATCTTGCGCCCCAAGGAGAGCGGGTTGCAAGAGAGAAGCCCAGCGAGCCAAGAGGCGGAGCCCTGGAAGGGGGCGGTGGCTAGTATATATAAGGCCCGGCGCACAGGCGGGCCGGCCAGTACCAGAGAATCGGGAGGTCTTGGAAGAGCAGAAATCCCTGGGTGCTGGCAGACGACCAGCGAGGAACGAGGAGGATCGGAGGCCCCGGGAGGTGGGAGCGCTTGCGCTGGCCCAGGACACGGCTGGTGAACCCCTGCGGGGAGGCGACGTTCTGAGAGCTAGCTGGGTGACCGCACCTGAGGGGAGCCACTCCCACGCACTCATCCAGGGCAAGGGGATGGAGGGGAACGGGTGCGGAGGGTCACTGAATCCAGGTCCGCCTGACATCAACCCCGTACCCACACTAGCAGCGGAAATCTTTGAGAAACTCTCCGCCTTACCCCATGACGTCCACGCATCCTGAGGGAGACGGGCCATCAGGAAGCCGTGAAGGGCTTGCGCAAACACGCGCTCCTGGACCCTTGGCGAGGGCACCTTGGCGGCCCCGCTGGAAGAGGCTGGCTCGCAGGGGCCCCGAAGCCCAGTGCGAAGCAGGCATCGGCACGACTCCCGAGGAGGAGCGCTGAGGCTCCAGGATGCCCCATCGCCCAGGCCCCGGGCAGCACAGGCGCCAGGCGCTCCCTGGACATGAAAGGCCTCCTTCTCCCCACCAGAGGACATGGCTGCTCCTGTGCTGGGGCAGAACTAGATGAGGGCTGCCCCCGGGGAGCCAGAGTGGCACTCTAAGACAACCCGTCTACTCTGGACGCGGGCATCCGCCACTCCTACAGGACGCCAGCGTCTCAGCCCAGAGTGCAAGGTGCCGCTCTCGAGCCCCACAGCGTGAGAGCAGGAGGACGAGCAGAAGGCGGGTTCCGCCTTGAAAGCCAGCGGAATGGGGCCGGAAATCCTGTCGGTGGCCCTCTTCCGGACAAGCACCCGCCCTCGCTCGCCGCTCCAGCCCTGGAGAAGAGTCCACAAGGAACTCCTTGCCCGAGCCCGAGGCTTACGGAGTCTTCACTGGCACGGAGCCTTGACGGAGGAGAAGCCCCATGGGGCGGGAGACCTGGCCCAGATCGACCCGAGGCTGCAGGACTCTCCAGAGCATGGGCTCCCAGGCATGGAGCCGCAGCACCCGGGACGACTGCTGAGGCGCTGGGGCCCCCAGAGCCCTGCAATCCCAGGCGAAGCTTTGCCAACGTCGTCAACGCGTCCACCAGGCGGCAGCCTTCTCCCCCAACGACAGGACACTGTGCCTCAGGAGGGCGGCTGACCCTGGGAAAGCCAGCAGCACTGCGGCTCAGTCTCCATCCCGCCCATTCCCATACCAGCCTCTGCTTGTGCCTGGCCCTTCAACGCGCTCTCTGCGGGCCACGCCCAAAGGCGGCAGGGACAGCACCAAGAAAATCGCCCCACTCAGGGCCAAGAGCATAAGAATTACAAGAAGATTGCTCCGAGATGAGCCCAGCTCAGAAGCAAGGGACATTGCCCGGGAAGGAAACTGGGCTCTGGCCCTCTGCTGCCCGCCTTTCCACTGCTTGCCGCGGAAGGGATCCCAAGTCCCCTAGCCGGGCCAAGGGGCACGCACTGAGGCCGGTGGCTCACAGTCCTTACCTGCCGCAGAAGCACGGGCTACTCCTCAGGCATTGCAATGGCGTGAAGCCAGACATCATCCCCCGCCTAGGCACCTGGCGGGAGCAAGGGATGCGGACGCCGCCAATGAATCCACAAGACACAGGGATCAGACACAAGGCCACACTGCAACCTGCTTCCGTGCGCCCACGATCCGTGAATTTGCAAACGGGAACCTCGCGATCCCTTTTCGCTTAGTTCCATAGCTTTCAGAGGGCAGGGTCACATCAGGAAAGCGAGATTCAAGTGCACCCGCCCCCGCCTCGCCCTGGAAGTCAAGTGCAATCACACACAGCCCTCACCTTCACTCGCCCTGTCTATCTTCCCCTACCCCGCTGCCCTGGCCAAGCCTGCTCCTGACGCTTCCAAACAGTGGCCACACAGCAGCACATCTAACCTGTTTAATTACAGGCCATCTTTTCCCGTATCCTAGTTTTGTAATTGGTAGTTATTCATCTCACTGTCCCTATTCCGTGAATTGGTTGGTTGCGGCCGTTTGTTTGGTTGGTTGATTTACTTATTGGTCGCCTGATCGGGGTCATGCCGGAGTGGCCCTGGCTGCCATGGATGAATTGTACCTCACAAGAGTGTCTGAACCTGGCAGGGAATTCACAGGATCCACCGAGGGCCGGAATTGGAGCAAGCTACACAGGCTTCTGGAATCTTTCACATCTGCCCGGCCGTCCACGAGCCCCAGCCCCCGCGTGCCCGCCGCCTTCATGTGGGTAGTTGGATTATGAATGGGATAACTATACTACCCACAGATAGCAACGTTCCCATTCTAACTGGTCACTGAATTAAATTGCATGTGCATAGCCTCCCCAGAATAAAATTGATCAATTCCTTTGCTGATAACCAGGCAACTAGGGAAATTGAGGACGGGGCGGGTGGGGTGGGCCGGGAGGGCAGAGCGTTTCGGGCTCCATAAGTTATTCTGGGGGGTCCCCGAGGAATTTCAACGAAACAACCAACCAAGAAGTAGAAGGAAAAGGGAATCAGTAAGTAAATGAATAAACAAACAAACAAACAAACAAACAAATAAATTAAAACATACGAACAGCAGCACAGACGACAGCTGGAAGGGAAGCAGGATATAGCTGTTAGAATGGAAAGGGAAGGGGAATATCGAAACATCCGAGTCCCTGGGGGAGAAGAAGCTGATGTTGTGATACTAGAAAACTGGCTCTGCAAGCGCCGCAGTCCGCAGATGAGTGACAACGGAGCTGAGGGCAGAGCACACCTGTGGCACCAGGCCCGTGAGGAGTGGGGGCAATGTGGAGGCACAGGCCTCCTTCGTGAAGGCGCAGCGTCCCCCCTGGGTCAGGCCTACGAGCTTGTGGGGAAAGCGAGGGGACCAGGGGAGGGATCTTGGCTTTCTTTGGGGGGGCGCCCAAGGAGCGCTAGGTGGCCAATGTGAAGCCCAGCGATCCCAGAGGGCGGAGCCCGCAGGGGGGGGGGGGGGGGGGGGGGGGGGGGGGGGGGGGCGGTGGGCAGTATATAAAGGGGCCCCGCGCGCACGGGCGGGCAGGGCGCAGTAGCAGAGATTCGGGAGGTCTTGGCAGAGAAGAATCCTGGGTGCTTGGGCAGGAAGGCGACCAGCGAGGAGACGAGAGGATCGCGGAAGGCCCCGGGAGGTGGGAGCGGCTTGCGCTGTGCCCAGGACCCGTCTAGGGGAACCCCCTGCGGGAGGAAGTCTTGAAGCTTAGCTGGTGAGCCGCACCTGAGAGCCACTCCTCGCACCAGCCAGGCAAGGGAAGAGGAGAAGCGGGTGCTGAGTGGTCACGTGGAAAGTGCCAGGTCCGCCTGGACATCAACCCGTACCCAACACAAGCAGCGGAAAAGCTTTGGAGAAACTCTCGCCTTACCCATGACTCCAACGGCATCCTGAGGGAGAACGGCCATCAGGAAAGACCGGAAGGGCTTGCGCAAACCCGCGCTCCTGGACCCTTGCGAGGGACTTGGCGGCCCGCTGGAAGAGGCTGGCTCGGCCGGGCCCCGAAGCCCAGTTGCGCAGGCAGGCTCGGCAACGACTCCCGAGGAGGAGCGGCTGGGCCTCCAGGACGCCCCATCGCCCAGGCCCCGTGGCAGCAACAGGCGGCCAGGCGCTCCCTGGACATGGAAAGGGCCTCCTTCTCCCCACCAGAGACATGGCGGGCTCCTGTGCTGGGGCAGAACTTGATGAGGCTGCACCCGGGGGGAGCCAGAGTGCACTCAAAGACAACCCGTCTACTCTGGACGTCGGTCCAGGGCCGCCACTCCCTACAGAAGGACGTCCAGGCGTCCAGCCCAGTGCACGGTGGCCGCCTCGAACCCCACGCGGGAGGAGTTCAGGAGGACGAGCAGTACCGTGTTCCGCCTTGGAAGCAGCGGAATGGGGCAAATCCTTCGTGCCCTCTTCCGGACAAGGAGCACCCGCCCTCGCCGCTCCATGCCCTGGGAGAAAAACACAAGGAACTCCTTGCCGACCGCGAGGCATACGGAGGCTTCACTGCCAACGGAGCCTTGACGGAGGAGAAGCCCCAGGGCGGGAGACCCTGGCTCCAGATCGACCCAGCCTGCAGGACTCCTCCCGAGCAGGGCTCCCAGCATGGAGTCCCAGCACCCGGACGCTGCTGGCGCAGGGGCCCCCAGAGCCTGACATCCCAGGCGATCCTTGCCAACGCGTCACGCGTCCACCAGGCGCAGCCTTCCTACCCCAAAAGGCAGGAGCACTGTGCCGCAGGAAGGGGCGGCGTGACCCTGGAAAGCCAGCAGCTGCGGCTCAGTCTCCAGTCCCGCCCCAGTGGCCCAAACAAGCTCTGCTTTGCCCTGGCCTCTCACGGGCTCCCTCGGGCCGAGCGCCCAAAGGCGCAGGGTCAGCACCAAGAAAATCGCCCCACTCATGCCCAAGAGCAGAAGAGATTACAAAAGATTGCTCCAGGAGATGAGCCCAGCTCAGGAAGCAAGGGACATTGCCCGGGGAAGGAAACTGGGCTCTGCCCTCTGCTGCGCCTTCCAACTGCTGCCGCTGGAAGGGATCCAAGTCCCTGCCCGGCAAGGGTGCACGCTCGAGCCCGTGGCTCACAGTCTTCCTGCCCAGGAAAGTACGGGCTACTCCCGGCATATCCAAGGCGTGAAGGCCAGACATATCCCCCGCCTAGGCACCTGGCGGGAGCAAGGGATGCGGACGGCCGCCATGGATCCACAAGACACAGGGACAGACACAAGGAGGCCACACTGAGCAACCGTGCATTCCTGCCCCACGATCACGGTGAATTTGCAACGGGAACTCGCGATCCCTTTTTCCGCTTAGTTCCATAGCTGTTTCAGAGCAGGGTCACAGAAATCAGGAAATCGAGATTCCCAGTCACCTCGCCCCCCTCCTACGCCCTGGAAGTCAGTGCATGAATATCACAGCCCTCACATTCACATCAGCCCTGTCTACTGCCCCGCTGCCCTGGCCAGCCTGCGCCCTGAAGCTTCAAACTGTGGCCCACACAGCACACATCTAATCCGTGTTATTTACAGGCATCTTTTCCACGGTATCCCCTTATTTGTAATGGTAGTTATTCCACTCACTGTCTATTCGTGCAACTGGTTGTGGTCCGGTCGTTGTTGGTTGTTTTGATTTACTTATTGGTCCGCTGGAGCGAGGGCTTGCGTGGCCCTGGCTGCCACGGATTCTCACAAGACTGTCTGAAACCTTGGCAGGGAATTCACAAAGATCCACCCGGGGCCGAATTGGAGGCAAGCTACACATGCTTCTGAATCGATCACATCTGCTGCCCGGCCCCTGCCCCCGCGAGCCTTCATGTGGGTAGTTGGATGATGAAAGGGATACTTTCGTACCCACAGATTCAACGTTTCCCATACTAACTGTCACTGAATTTAAATTGCATGTGCATACCCCAAATAAACTTGATCAATTCCTTTGCCTATAACCAGGCACCTAGGGAAAGTGTGAGGACGGGGCGGGGTGGGGGTGGGGGCCGGGAGGGCGAGCGTTTCGGGCTCCATAAAGTTTATTCTGGGGGTCCCGAGGAATTTCAACGAACCCAACAACAAAAGAAGAAGAAGGGAAATCAGTAGTACATGAATAAATAAATAAACAAACAAACAAACAAATAAATAAATACATAAGGAACAGCAGCAAAGCGACAGCTAGGAAGGGAAGCAGGATAGTGCTGTTTGAAGGAAGGAAGGGGATATATCGAACATCGCGTCCCTGAGTGGAGAAGAAGCTGATGTTGTGATGACTAGAAAACGTGCTCTGCCAGCGCCGCAGGCCGCATAATAATGACACGGAGCTGACGGCATAGGCAACAACCTGTGCATCGCAGCCCCGTGAAGGAGTGGTGGGCATGTGGATCACAGGGCCCTCCTATCGTGAAGAACGCACGTCCCCCTGGGTCTGCCGACGAGCTTGTGGGGGAAAGCGAAGGGAGACTCAGGGAGGGTCTTGGCGCCCAAGGAGCGCGGTGCCAATGAGAGCCCAGCGCGCCACGACGGGCGGAGCCTGGAAGGGGGCGTGGCAAGTATATAAAGCCCGGGCGCACCGGGCGGCCGGGTGCAGTACCAGAGATTCGGGAGGTCTTGGAAGAGCAGATCCCTGGGTGCTGGGTGCAGGCGACAGCGAGGAGACAGAGGATCGCGGGCCCTGAGGTGGGATCGGCTTGCGCTGTGCCCAGGACCCCGCTGGGGAACCCCTGCGGGAGCGAAAGTCTTGAGAGCTGCTGGGTGAGCCGCACCTGAGGGAGCCACTCCTCGCACCCGCCCGGCAAGGGGAAGGAGGAGAAGCGGGTTGCTGAGGGACACGTGAATGCCCAGGTCCGCCTGTCATCAACCCCGTACCCCCACAAGCAGCGGAAAGCTTTTGAGAAACCCTCTCGCCTTACCCATGACTCCACGCATCTGAGGGAGACGGGCATCAGAAGCCCGGGAAGGGCTTGCCGCAGAACACGCGCTCCTGGGACCCTGCGAGGACTTGGGCAGCCCCGCTGGAAGAGCTGGCTCGGCAGGGCCCCGAAGCCCAGTGCTGAAGGCAGGCATCGGCAAAACCCCCGAGGGAGGAGCGGCTGGGCTCCAGATGCCCCATCGCCCAGGCCCCCCGGGCAGCTACAGGGCGCCAGGCGCTCCCGGACATGGAAAGGGCCTCCTTCTCCCCATCCCAGAGGACATGCGTGCTCCTGTGCTGGGCAGAACTAGATGAGGCTGCACCCCGGGGAGCCAGAGTGCACTCTAAGACACCCGTCTACTCTGACGCGGGCAGGGCCCGCCACTCCCTACAGGACGCCAGGCGTCCAGGCCCATGCAAGGTGCCGCTCTCGAGCCCCACGCGGAGGAGCAGGAGGACGAGCAGAAGCGTGTTCCGCCTTGGAAGCCAAGAGGAATGGGGCGACTCCTGTCGGGTGCCCTCTCTCCGGACAAGCACTGCCCCGCCCTCGCCGCTTCCATGCCCTGGAGAAGAAAAAAAACAAATCACAGGAACTCCTTGCCGGAGCCGCGTGGCTTACGGAAGGCTTCACAGCCACGGAGCCCTTGAACGAGTGGAGGAGAAGCCCCAGGGGCGGAGACCTGGCGCCAGATCTGACCCGAGGCCCGCCCGGACTCTCCAGACAAGAGGGCTTCCCAGCAAGGAGCCCAGCACCCCTGACGCTGCTGAGGCGCAGGGCCCCCAAGCCTGCATCCCAGGCGACCTTGCCAACGGCGTCACGCGTCCACCAGGCGGCAGCCTTCTACCCCAAAGGCAGAGCACAGTGCCGCGGCGGGAGCGGCTGACCCTGGGAAAGCCAGCAGCTGCGGCTCAGTCTCCAGTCCCGCCCCAGTGCCAAACCAGCCTCTGCTTGGGCCCTGGCCGTCTCACGGGCCTCCCTGCGGGCCAGCGCCCAAAGGCCGCAGGGGTCCAGCACAAGAAAATCGCCCCACTCATGCCAAGAGCAGAAGAGAGTAACAAAGAGGTGCTCCAAGATGACCCAGCTCAGAAGCAAGGGACATTGCCTGGGGAAGGAAACTGGGCTCTCCCTCTGCTGGCGCCTTCCACTGCTGCCGCGGAAGGATCCAAGCCCCGCCCGGCCAAGGGGGCACGCACTGAGGCGTGCTCACATCCTTCCTGCCCAGGAAAGTACGGGCTACCTCCTCCGGGCATTCCAAGGCGTGAAGGCCAGACTATCCCTGCTAGCACCTGGCGGGAGCAAGGGATGCGCGGACGCCGCCATGAATCCACAGACACAGGGACAGAACACAAGGCACACTGCAACCGTGCTTCCGTGCCCCACGATCCGTGTGGAATTTTGCAACGGGGAACTCGGGCGATTCCCCTTTTCGCTTAGATTCCATAGCTGTTCAGAGGGGCAGGGTCCACATCAGGAAATCGAGGATGTCCCAGTCACCGCGCGCCCCTCCTCGCCCAGGAAGTCAGTGCAAATCACACACATTAACAGGCCCTCAACATTCACATCGCCCTGTCTAATGCTGTCTCCCGCTGCCCTGGCCAGCCTGCTCCCTGATGCTTCCAAACTGTGGCCACACAGCAGCGCATCTAACCGTGTTTAATTTACAGGCATTCTTTTCCACGGTATCCCTTAGTTTTGAATGTAGTTATGTTCATCTGCACTGTCTATTCGTGGCACTGTGGATTGGTCGGGGTCGGTGTGTTTGGTTGGTTGACTACTTATTGTCCGCTGGGAGCGAGGGTCTTGGGTTTTGCCGTGGCCATGCTGCCACGATCTCACAAGACTGTCTGAACTGGCAGGGAATTTCACAAAGATTCCTCCCTGAAGGGGGGGGGGGGGGGGGGGGGGGGGGGAAGGGCCGAATTGAGTGCAAGCTACACAGCATTCTGAATCTTTCACATCTGCCCGTGCCCCTGCCCCCGCGTGCCTTCATGTGGGTAGTTGGATGATAATGGGATATACTTTCTACCCACAGATAGCAACGTGTTTTCCCATTCTAACTGGTCACGGAATTATATTGCATGTGCATACCTCCCAGAATAAACTTTATCAATTCTTTGCCTGATACCCAGGCACCTAGGGAAATGTGAGACGGGGCGGGGGTGGGGTGGGGCCGGGAGGGGCAGAGGCGTATCGGGCCTCCATAAAGTTAATCTGTGGGTCCCGAGGAATTTCAACGAACCAACCAACCAAGAAGAAGAAGGAAAAGGAAACAGTAATAAATGAATAAATAAATAAACAAACAACAAACAAATAAATAAATACTTAAGAATAGCAGCAAAACGACAGCTGGAAGGGAAGCAGGATAGTAGCTGTTGGGGTAATGGGGGGGGGTAGGGTAAGGGGAATATTCGAACATCGAGTCCCTGGGAGAAGAAGCTGAATGTGTGTGATGACTAGAAAACGTGGCTCTGCAAGCGCCGCAGGCCGCAGAGGAGTTGACACGGAGCTGAGGGCAGAGCACAACCTGTGGCACGCAGCCCGTGAAGGAGTGGTGGTATGGGGAGCACAGGCCACCCTTCGTGGAAGGCGCAACGTCCCCCTGTCGGCCGGACGAGCTTGTGGGGAAAGCGAGGGGGACCAGGGGATGGATCCTTGCGCCCAGGAGCGCGGGTGGCCAATGAAAGCCCCAGCGAGCCAAAGGGCGGAGCCTGGAAGGGGCGGTTGGCAGTAAATAAAGGCCGGCCGCACGGGCCGGGCCGGGCCGCAGTACCAAGATTCCGGGAGGTCTTGTGGAAGAGCAGAATCCTGGGTGCTGGCAAAGGCGACCAGCGAGAGACGAGGAGGATCGCGGGAGGCCACCGGGAGGTGAGAGCGGCTTGCGCTGTGCCCAGGACCCGTTCTGGGGAACCCCTGGGGGCGGGAGCGAAGTCTTTGAGAGCTAGCTGGGTGAGCCGCACCTGAGGGAGCCACGTCCTCGCACCAGCCAGGCAAGGGATGGGGGAGAAGCGGGTGCTGAGGTCACGTGGAAGTGCCAGGTTCCGCCTGGACAGCAACCCGTACCCACACAATGCAGCGGAAAGCTTGGGAAACTCTCTGGCCTTACCCATACTCCACGCCAACCGAGGGAGGACGGGCATCAGAAGAACCGTGAAAGGGCTTGCCGCAATACAACGCGCTCTCCTGGGACCCTATGCGAGGACTTTTGGCGCCCGCTGGAAGAGGCTGGCTCGGCAGGGCCGCCGAAGCCCAGTGCGGAAGGCAGCATCGGCACGACATCCCCGAGGGAGGAGCGCTAGGGCTCCAAGGATGCCCAATCGCCCAGGCCCCGGCAGCACAGCGCCAGGCGCTCCCTGGACATGGAAAGGGCCTCCTTCTCCTCCCCACCAAGGGACATGGCGTGCTCCTGTGCGGGCAGAACTAGAAGAGCGCACCCGGGGGAGCCAGAGTGCACTCTAAGACACCCGTTCTACTCATGGACGCGGGCAGGGCGCCACTCCCCTACAAGGACGCCAGGCGTCCAGCCCAGTGCAAGTGCCCTCTCGAGCCCCACGGCGGGAGGAGCAGGAGGACGAGCAGGAAGGCGTGGTCCGCCTTGTGAAAGCCAGCGGAATGGGGCGGAATCTGTCGGGTGCCCTCTCCGGACTAGCACCCCGGCCCCGCCGCTCCATCTCCGGGCGAAAAAGCACAAGGAACTCCTTGCCGAGCCGCGAGGCTTACGGAGGCTTCACTGCCTAACGGAGCCTTGACGGAGATAAGCCCCATTGGCGGGAGACCTGGCGCCTGATCGAACCCAGGCTGCAGGACTCTCCAGAGCAGGGGCTCCCCAGCAAGGGAGCCGCAGCCACCGGGACGCTGCAGAGGCGCAGGGGCCCCATAGCCTGACATCCCAGGGCGATCCTTGCCAACGGCGTCACGCGTCCAACAGGCGGCAGCCTTCTCCCCCAAAGGCAGGAGCACTGTGCCGCAGAGTGGCGGCTGACCCTGGGAAAGCAGCAGCTGCAGCTCAGTCTCCAGTCCCGCGCCCCCATTGCCCAAACCAGCCTCTGCCTGTGCCCTGGCCTCTTCACGGGCGCCTGCGGGCCAGCGCCCAAAGGCGGCAGGGTCAGCACCAAGAGAAATCGGCCCACTCATGGGCCAAGAGCATAAGAGATTACAAGAAGATGTGCTCCAGGAGATGACCCAAGCTCAGAAGCAAGGACATTCCCGGGAAGGAAACTGGGCTCTGCCCTCTGCCGCGCCTTTCCACTGCTGCCGCTGGAAGGGATCCCAGGACCCTGCCGGCCAAGGGGCACGCACTGAGGCCGTGCTCACAGTCTTCCTGCTCCAGGAAGTACGGGCACTCTCCGGCATTCCAAGGCGTGAAGGGCCATACATAATCCCCGTGCCTAGGCACCTGGCGGGAGCAAGGGATGCGGACCCGCCATGAAACACAGACACAGGGTGCAGACACAAGGCCACACTGCAATCCGTGGCTTACCTGCCCCCACGATCCGGTTGAATTTGCAACGGAACTCGCGATCCCTTTTCGCTTAGTTCCATAGCTGTTCAGAGGGCAGGGTCACATCAGGAAATCGAGGATTCCAGGTCACCGCGCCCCCTCCTCGCCCTGGAAGTCAGTGCAATTCACAACAGCCCCTCACATTCCACATCGCCCTGTCTATCTTCCCCCTGCCCTGGCCAGCTGCTCCCTGATGCTTCCAAACTGTGCCACACAGCAGCACATCTAACCGTGTTTAATTTACAGGGTCATCTTTTTTCCACGTATCCCTTAGTTTGTAATGGTAGTTATTCATCTCACTGTCTATTCGTGCAGTGGTTGCTTGGTCGGGTCGGTTGTTTGGTTGGGTGATTTACTTATTGGTCGCTGGAGCGAGGGTCTTGCGTGGCCCTGGCTGCCACGAATTCTCAGAAGACGTCTGAACCTGCAGGGAATTCACAAGGATCCTCCCGAGGGACGGAATTGGAGGCAAGCTACACAGGCTTCTGGAATCTTTCACATCTGCCCGTCCCCCTGCCCCCCCCCGCTTGCCATCATGTGGGTAGTTGGATGATGAATGGATACTTTCTACCCCAAGATAGCAACGTTTTCCATGCTAACTGGTCACTGAATTAAATTGCATGTGCAATACCTCCCAAATAAACTGATCAATTCCTTTGCCTATAACCAGGCACTAGGGAAATGTGAGGACGGGGCGGTTGGGTGGGGGCACGGAAGGGGCAGAGCGTTCGGGCTCCATAAAGTTATTCTGGGGGTACCGAGGAAATTTCAACGAACCAACCCAACGCAAGAAGAAGAAGAAAGGAAATCAGTAAGGTAAATGATAAACAAACAAACAAACAAACAAAACAATAAATAAATACATAAGAACAGCAGCAAAGCGACAGCTGGGAAGGGAAGCAGGATAGTAGCTGTTTGAAGAAGGGAAGGTAGAGTATACGAACATCGAGTCCCTGGGGAGAAAGAACTGATTTATGGATGACTAGAAAACTGTGCACTGCAAGCGCCGCAGGCCGCAGATGAGTGACACGGAGCTGAAGGGCAGAGCACAACCTGTGGCCACGCAGCCCGTGAAGGGAGTGTGGGCAAGTGGAGCACAAGGGCATCCTTTCGTGGAAGGCCGCAACGTCCCCCCTGGGTCTGGCCGACGGGCTTGTGGGGGAAAGCGAGGGGACCAGGGAGGGATCCTGGCGCCCCAGAGCGCGGTGGCCAATGAGACGCCCAGCGAGCCAAGAGGCGAGGCCCCCTGAAGGGGCCGGGTGGGCAGTATATAAATCCCCGCACACAGGCGGGCCGGGCGCAGGACCAAGGATTCGGGAGGTCTTGGAAGAGCAGAATCCTGGGTGCTGGCAGGGCGACCCAGCGAGGAAAGACGAGGAGGATCGACGGAGGCCCCGGGAGGTGTGAGCGGCTTGCGCTGTGCCCAGACCCGTCAGGGACCCCTCGGGGAGCGAATGTCTTGAGAGCTAGCTGGTTGAGCCCGCACCTGATGGGGAGCCACTCCTCGCACTATCCATCCCGGCAAGGGGAATGAGGAGAAGCGGGTGCTGAGGGGTCACGTGGAAGTGCCAGGTCGCGCCTGGACATCAACCCGTATCCACACAAGCAGCGAAAGCGTTGGAGAAAACTCTCGCCTTACCCATGACTCCACGCATCCTAGGGAGACGGGCTCAGGAAGACCGTGAAGGGCTTGCGCAAACACGCGCCCTGGACCCTTGCCGAGGGACTTGGCGCCCGCTGGAAGAGGCTGGCTCGCAGGGCGCCGAAGCCCAGAGCGGAAGGCAGGCACGGCTACGCCTCCGAGGGAGGAGCGGCTGGGCTTCCAGGATGCCCCATCTCCCAGGCCCCGGGCAGCACAGGTGCGCCAGGCCCCCCCCCCCCCGCGCCCTGGACATGGAAAGGGCCTCCTCCACCCCCAAGGGACATAAGTCCGGCGGTGCTCCTGCTGCTGGGGCAGAACTAGATGAGGCTGCACCGGGGGAGCCAGAAGTGCACGCAGAAGACAACCCGTCTACTCTGGACGCGGCAGCCGCCACCCCTACAGGACGGCCAGGCGTCTCCCCATGCACGGTGCCGCTCTCGAGCCCCGCACGCGGGAGGAGCAGGAAGGACGAGCAGAAGCGTGTTCCGCCTTGGAAGCCAGCGTGAATGGGGCGAAAAAAGAATCCTGTCGGGTGGCCCTCTCCAGACAAGCACCCTCCACTCGCCGCTCCATGCCCTGGAGAAAAATCCACAAGGAACTCCTTGCCGCGCCGCTGAGCTTTACGGAGGCTTCACTGCCACGGAGCCTTGACGGAGGAAAGCCCAGGGGCGGGAGACCCTGTGCGCCAGATCGACCCGAAGGCTGCAGGACTCCTCCATGCAGGGCTCGCCCAGCATGGGAGCCGCAGCACCCGGGACCGCTGCTGAGCGCAGGGGCGCCCCAAGCCTGACTCCCAGGCGATCCTTGCCAACGGCGTCACGCGCGTGGCCACCAGGCGGCAGCCTTCTCCCCCAAAGGCAGGAGCACTGTGCCGCAGGAGGGGCGGCTGACCCTGGGAAAGCCAGCAACTGCGGCTCAGCCCCTCCAGTCCCGGCCCCAGTGCCCAAACCAGCCTCTCTTGTGCCCCTGCCTATCTCTATCAACGGGCTCCCTGCGGGCCTGCGGCCCAAAGGCGGCGAGGTCCAGCACCAGAAAATCGCCCCACTCATGGGCCAAGAGCATAAGAAGGATTACAAGAAATGTGCTCCACCAGGAGATGAGCCCAGCTCAGAAGCAAGGGACATTGCCCGGAAGGAAACTGGCTCTGCCCTCAGCTGCGCCTTTCCACTGCCTGGCCTGCTGGAAGGGAACCCAGTCCCTGCCCGGGCCAGTGGGGGCAACCACTGAGAAGCCCGTGGCTCACAGTCCTTTCCTCCCAGGAAGTACGGCTAACCTCCGGGCATTCCAAGGCTGAAGGCCAGACATATCCCCTGCCTAGGCACCTGCGGAGCAAGGGGATGCGGACGCCGCATGACTCCACAGACACAGGACAGACACAAGGCCACACTGCACCGTGCTTCCGTGCCCCACGATCCGGGGAATTTGCAACGGAAAACTCGCCGATCCCTTTTCGCTAGTTCCAAAGCTGTTCAGAGGGGCAGGGTCACATCAGGAAATCGAGGATTCCTGTCACCGCGCCCCCTCCTCGCCCTGGAAGGCATGCAATCACACACAGCCCGCACATTCACAATCGCCCTGTATATCTTCCCCGCTGCCGCTGGCCAGCCTGCTCCCTGATGCTTCCAAAACTGTGGCCCACACAGCAGCACATCTAACCGTGTTTAATTTACAGCATCTTTTCCACGGTATCCCTTAGTTTTTTAATGGTAGGTTATTCATCTCACTGAGTCTATTTCGTGCCCCAGGTTGGTTGGTCGGGTCGGTTGTTTGGTTGGTTGATTTACTTATTGGTCGCTGGAGCGAGGGTCTTGCCCGTGGCCCTGGCCTGCACATCTCAACAAGACTGTCTGAACCCTGGGCAGGGAATTCACAAGGATCTCCCTCCGAGGGCCGGAATTGGAGGCAAGCTACACAGGCTTCTGGAATCTTTCACATCTGCCCGGCCCCTGCCCCCGCGTGCCTTCACTGTGGGTAGTTTGATGATGATGGGATACTTCTACCCACAGATAGCAACGATTTCCATTCTAACTGTCCAGGTGGGTGAATTAATGCATGGTGCAACCTCCCAGAATAAACTTGATCAATTTCCTTTGCTGATAACCAGGCACCTAGGGAAATGTGAGGACGGCGGGTGGGGTGGGGGCGGGAGGGCAGAGCGTTTCGGGCTCCATAAAGTATTCTGGGGTCCCCCGGAGGAATTCAACGAACCAACCAACCAAAAGAAAGAAGGAAAGGAAATCATAAGTAAATGATAAACAAACAAACAAACAAATAAATAAATACATAGAACAGCAGCAAAGCGACAGCTGGAAGGGGAAGCAGGATAGTAGCTGTTTGAAGGAAGGGAAGGGGATATTCTAACATCGAGTCCCTGGGGGGAGAAGAAGCCTGATAGGGGGGGTTTGTGAAGACAGAAACGTGGCTCTGCCAAGCGCCGCAGGCCGCAGATGAGTGACACGGACTGAGGGCAGAGCACAAACTGTGGCACGCATGCCTGAAGGAGTGGTTGGGCTGTGGAGCACAAGGCCTCCTTTCGTGGAAGGCGCACGTCCCCTGGGTCTGGCCGGACGAGCTTGTGGGGAAAGCGAGGGGACTCAGGGGAGGGATCTTGGCGCCCAAGGAGGCGGGTGCCAATGATAGAGCCCAGCGAGCGAAGAGTCGGAGCCTGAAGGAGGGGCGGTGGGCCGAATATAAAGGCCCCGGCGCACGGCGGGGCCCGGGCGCAGTACCAGAGATTCGGGGAGGTCGTTGGAAGAGGCAGAATCCTTGGGTGCTGGGCAGGCGACCAGCGAGGAGACGAGGAGGATCGCGGAGGGCCCCGGGAGGTGGGAGCGGCCTGCGCTTGCCCAGGACCCGGCTTGGGGAACCCCCTGCGGGAGCGACGTCTTGAGAGCTAGCTGGGTGAGCCGCACCTGAGGGGAGCCACTCCCGCACCAGCCAGCAAGGGGATGTGAGGAGAAGCGGGTGCTGAGGTCCCGTGACAGTGCCAGGTCCGCCTGGACATCCAAATCACCGTACCCACACAAGGCAGCGGAAAGCTTTGGAGAAACTCACGGCCTCAACCCCATGAGACTTTACATCGCACATCCTGAGGAGACGGGCACAGGAAGACCGGGGTGGAAGGGGCTTGCGCAAACACGCGCTCCGTGGGACCCTTGGCGAGGGACTTTGGCGCCCGCTGGAAGAGCTGGCATCGGCAGGCCCCTAAGCCCATGCGGAAGCAGGCATCGCACGACTGCCCCGAGGAGGAGCCGCTGGGCTCCAGGATGCCCCAGCGCCCAGGCGCCCGGGCAGCACAGGGCGCCAGGCGCTCCCTGACATGGAAATGGGCCTCCTTCCTCCCACCAGAGCAACATGGCGTGCGCCGGTTGCTGGGCAGAACTAGATGAGGCTGCACCCGGGGGAGCCAGAGTGCACTCAAGGACACACCGTCTACTCTGGACGCGGGCAGGGCCGCCCACTCCCTACAGGACGCCAGGCGTCCAGACCCAGTGCAAGGTGCCGCTCATCGATCTCCCACGCGGGAGGAGCAGGAGGACGAGCAGGCAGCGTTGTTCCGCTTGGAAGCCAGCGGAATGGGGCGGAATCCTGTCCGGGTGGCCCTCTCGCGGACAAGCAACCCGCCCTCGCCGCTCCATGCCTGGCAAAATCACAAGGAACTCCTTGCCGAGCCGCGAGGCTTTACGGAGGCTTCACTGCGCACGGAGCCTTGACGGGAAGAGAAGCCCCAGGCGGGAGACCCTGGCCCTGATCGATAACCCGAGGCTGCCGGACTCTCCCAGAGCAGGGGCTCCCAGCATGGAGCCGCAGCACCCGGGACGCTGCGAGGCGTCAGGGCCCCCAGAGCCTGACATCCAGGCGATCCTTGCCAACGGCGTCACGCTCCACCAGGCCGGCAGCCTTCTCCCGCCAAAGGCAGAGCACGTGCCGCAGGAGGGGCGGCCTCGACCCTGGGAAAATGCCAGCAGCTGCGGCTCAGTCTCCAGTCCAGCCCCTGTCCCTAACCAGCCTCTGCTTGTGCCCTGGCCCTCTTCACGTTGCTCCCCTGCGGGCCAGCGCCCAAGGCCCGGGGGCCAATATAAAAAAAAAAAGGGGGGTCAGCACCAAGAAAATCGCCCCACTCATGGCCCCCAAAAGGGAAAGGATTTCAAGAAGATTGCCCGGAATTAGCCCGCTCAGGAAGGGAAGGGACATGCCCCGGGGGAAAGGGAAAATGGCTCTGCCCTCTGCGGCCTTCCACTGCGCCCCTGGAAGGGATCCAAATCCCTGCCCGGGCCCCCAAAGGGGGGACGCACTGAGGCCGGTGGTCACAGCCTCCTGCCCAGGAAGTACGGGCTACTCTCCGGCATTCCAAGGCGTGAAGGCCAGACATTCCCCTGCCTAGGCACCTGGCGGGAGAAGGAGCGGAGCCCCCCATGAATCCACAACCAGGGACAGACCAAAAAAAAAGGCCACATGAAACCCGGGGTTTTCGTCCCCCACGACTCCGGTAAATTTTGAAACGGGAACTCGCGATCCCTTTTCGCTAGTTCCATAGCTGTTCAAGGGCAGGTCCATCAGGAAATCGAGGATTCCATAAACCGCGCCCCTCCTCCCCCTGGAAGTCAGTGCAATCACACACCCCCTAAATTTCACATCCCCTTCTATCTTCCCCGCTCCCCTGGCCGCCTCCCCTGATGCTCCAAACTTTGGCACCAGCAGCACATCTAACCTTTTAATTTACAGGCATTTTCCCCCACGGTATCCCTTATTTTTGTAATGGTATTTTTTATTCATCTCAGGTCATTCGTGCATTGTTGCTTGGTCGGGTTGGTTGTTTTGGTTTTTTTACTTATGGTCGCTGGAGCGAGGGTCTGCCGGGGGCCCCTGGCGCCACAAATCTCACAAGACTGTTAAAACCTGCAGGGATTCAAAAGATCCTCCCGAGGCCGGGAAAAAAAAAAAAAAAATTTTGGAGGAAAGCTAACAGGCTTTTTGGAAATCTTCCATCTGCCCGGCCCCTCCCCCCGGGGGCCTTCAGTGGGTAGTTGGATGATGATTGGGATACTTTCTACCCACAGTTTTGCACGTTTCCATTCTACTGGTCACTGAATAATGCATGTGCTTTACCCCCAAAATTAAACCCTGTAAATTTTCCTTTGCCTGAAAACCCAGGCACCTAGGGAAATGTGAGGACGGGGCGGTGGGTGGGGCCGGGGGGCAGAGCGTTTCGGGCTCCATAAAGTTTATTCTGGGGGGTCCCGGAGGAATTTAAACAAACCCAAACCCAACCAAAGAAGAAGGAAAGGAAATCATTAAAAAAAAAGAATAAAAAACAAACAAAAAACAAACAAAAAAAAAAACTAAAACAGCCAAAGCGACAGTGGGAGGAAGCAGGATAGTAGCTGTTTGGGGGAAGGGGAAGGGGATATTCGAACATCGGCCCCGGGGGAAAAAGAAGCGGATTGTGATGACTGAAAACGGGCTCTGCAAGCGCCGAGGCCGCGGGATGATGACACGGGCTGAGGCAGGCAAAACCGTGGCAGCGCCCGTAAGGAGTGGTGGGCTGTGGAGCACAGGGCCCCCTTTCGTGAAGGCGCACGCCCCCTGGGCCCGGCCCGGAGGGGCTTGTGGGGAAAGCGGGGGACCAGGGGGATCTTGGCGCCAAGGAGCCGGGGTGGGCCAAGAGAACCCCAGCGACCCAAGGGGCGGAGCCGGAAGGGGGGTGGGCATATATAAAGGCCGGCGCACGCGGGCCGGGCGCAGTCCCAGGATTCGGGAGTCTTGGAAGAGCAGAATCCTGGGTGCGGGAAAGGCGCCAGCGAGGAGACGGAGGATCGCGAGGCCCCGGGGGTGGGAGCGCTTGCGCTTGCCCAGGACCCCGGTGGGAACCCCGCGGGAGCAAGTCTTGAAGCTAGCTGTGTGACCCCACCTGAGGGGAGCCACTCCTCCACCCCCAGGCCAAGGGGAGAGGAGAAGCGGGGCTGAGGGTCCGAGAAAGGGCCAGGTCCGCCTGGACATCAAACCCCCTACCCCCCCCAAGCAGCGAAAGCTTTGAGAAACTCTCCCCCTTTTCCCAGACTCCACGCATCCTGGGGAGCGGGCATCAGGAAGACCGTGGGGGTTGCGCAAAAACCCCGCTCCTGGGACCCCCTTTGGGGAGGGACTTGGCGGCCCGCTGGAAGAGGCCCGGCTCGGCAGGGCCCCCCAACCCAGTGCGGAAGGCAGGCAACGGCACGACTCCCCGAGGAGGAGCGGCTGGGCTCCAGGGTGCCCCCCGCCCAGGCCCCGGGGAGCCAGGGCCCCCAGGGCTCCCTGGACAAAGGGCCTCCTTCTCCCCACCAAGAGGACATGGCGTGCCCTGCTGGGGCAGAACAAAATGAGGCGCACCCCGGGGGGGCCGAGGCACTCTAAAACCCTTCTACTCTTGAAGCGGCAGGGCCGCCACTTTCCCCACGGCGCCAGGCGTCCAGCCCCGTGCAGGTGCCGCTCTCGAGCCCAGCGGGAGGAGCGGAGGCGAGCAGGAAGCGGTTCCGCCTGGAAGCCGCGGAATGGGGCGGAATGTCGGTGGCCCTCTCCGGACAAGCACCCGCCCTCCCCCGCTCCATGCCCGGAGAAAAAAACACAAGGAACTCCTTGCCGAGCCGGCGGGTTCGGGGCCTTTTTTAAAACCCAAAGGAGCTTGACGGAGGAGAAACCCCAGGGCGGGAGACCTGGCGCCCCGAGACCGAGGCTGCAGGACTCTCCAGAGCAGGCTTTCCCCGCATGGGAGCCGCAGCAACCCCGGGGCGCTGCTGAGGCGCAGGGCCCCCGAGCCCGACATCCCCGGCGATCCCTTTCCCCAAAGGCGTCACGGTCCACCAGGGGCAGCCTTCCCCCCCCAAAAGGGAGGAGCACTGTGCCCCAGGAGGGGCGGCTGACCCTGGGAAACCGCAGCTGCGCTCAGTCCCCCAGTCCCGCCCCAGGCCCAAACCAGCTTGCTTGTGCCCTGGCCTCTCAAAGGGGTCCCTGCGGGCCCACGCCCAAAGGCGCCGGGTCAGCCCAAGAAAAACGCCCCAATATGGCCAAAAGCAAGAGATTACAAAGATGTGCTCCAGGAGATGAAACCCCGTCAGGAAGCAAGGGACATTCCCGGGAAGGAAACTGGGCTCTGCCCTCTCCCGCGCCCTTCCACTGCTGCCGCTGGGGGGATCCCAAGTCCTGCCCGGGCCCCAAAGGGGGGACGCCCTGAGGCCGGGGTCACAGTCCTTTCCCGCCAGAAGTACGGGCTACTCTCCGGGGATTCCCAAAGGGGTGAAGGCCAGACCCTATCCCCCCCCCCTAAGCACCTGGCGGGAGCAAGGATGCGGACGCCCCCCATGAATCCACAGACCCCAGGACAGACACAAGGCCACACTGCAACCTTTGCTTCCGTCCCCCACGACCCTGAATTTGCAACGGGAACCGCGACCCCTTTCCCTATTCCATAGCTGTTCAGAGGGCAGGTCACATCGGGAAAAATCGAGGATTCAGTCACGCCCCCCCCTCCTCGCCGGAATCAGTGCAATCCACAACCCCTCACATCACATCGCCCGTCTATCTTCCCCCTCCCCTGGCCAGCCTGCCCCCTGATGCTTCCAAAATGGGGGCCCCCCCAGCAGCACATTAACCGTGTTTAATTTAAAAGGCTTTTTTCCCAAACGGTACCCCTTAGTTTGTAATGTAGTTATTCATCTCAGGCTATTCGTGCATGGGGGTTGGTCGGTGGGTTTGTTTGGTGGTTGTTTACTATTGTTCGCTGAGCGAGGGCTTGCCGTGGCCCTGCGCCACGGACCCCTCACAAGACTTTCTGAACTGGCGGGAAATTTCCCCCACAAGGATCCTCCCGGGGGGCCGGGAAATTTTTGGAGGCAACAAACACAGGCTTCGGAATTTCACATCGGGCCCCGGCCCCCTCCCCCCGCGTGCTTCAGGGTGGAGTTTGGAGATGAATGGGTACTTTCTACCACAGATACAACTTTTCCTTTCTAACGGGTCACTGAATTAAATTGCTTTGTGCATACCTCCCAGAATAAACTTAAATCAATTCCTTTCCCCTGATAACAGGCACCTAGGGAAATGTGAGGACAGGGGGGGGGGTGGGGGGGGGCCCGGGAAAGGGGCAGAGCGTTTCGGCTCCATAAAGTTATTCTGGGGGGTCCGGGGAATTTAAACGAAAAAAAACCCCAACCCAAAAAAGGGAAAAAGGGAAAAGGAAATCAGAAAGTAAATGAATAAAAACAAAAAAAAACAAACAAACAAACAAATAAATAAATCATAAGAACACAGCAAAGCGACAGCGGGGAAGGGAAGCAGGATAGAGCTGTTAAAGGGAAAGGGAAGGGGAATATTCGAACATCGAGTCCCGGGGGGAGAAGAAGCTGATGTTGTGATGACTAGAAAACGTGGCTCTGCAAGCGCCGCAGGCCGCAGATGAGTGACACGGGGGCTGAGGGCAGAGCACAACCTGTGGCACGCAGCCCGTGAAGGAGTGGTGGGCATGTGGAGCACAGGGCCTCCTTTCGTGGAAGGCGCACGTCCCCCTGGGTCTGGCCGGACGAGCTTGTGGGGGAAAGCGAGGGGACCAGGGGAGGGATCTTGGCGCCCAAGGAGCGCGGGTGGCCAATGAGAAGCCCAGCGAGCCAAGAGGGCGGAGCCTGGAAGGGGGCGGTGGGCAGTATTAAAGGCCCGGCGCAGGGCGGGCCGGGCGGGCCGGGCGCAGTACCAGAGATTCGGGAGGGCTTGGAAGAGCAGAATCCCGGGGTGCTGGGCAGGCGACCAGCGAGGGGACGAGGAGGATCGCGGAGGCCCCGGGAGGTGGGGGGCGGCTTGCGCTGTGCCCCGGACCCGGCTGGGGAACCCCTGCGGGAGCGAAGTCTTGAGAGCTAGCTGGGTGAGCCGCACTGAGGGGAGCCACTCCTCGCACCAGCCAGGCAAGGGGATGGAGGAGAAGCGGGTGCTGAGGGTCACGTGGAAGTGCCAGGTCCCCCTGGACATCAACCGTACCCACACAAGCAGCGGAAAGCTTTGGAGAAACTCTCGGCCTTACCCATGACTCCACGCATCCTGAGGGAGACGGGCATCGGAAGACCATGGGCTTGCGCAAACACGCGCTCCTGGGACCCTTGGCGAGGGACTTGGCGGCCCGCTGGAAGAGGCTGGCTCGGCAGGGCCCCCGAAACCCAGTGCGGAAGGCAGGCATCGGCACGACTCCCCGGGGAGGAGCGGCTGGGCTCCAGGATGCCCCATCGCCCAGGCCCCGGGTAGCACAGGGCGCCAGGCGCTCCCTGGACATGGAAAGGGCCTCCTTCTCCCCACCCGAGGACATGGCGGTGCTCCTGTGCTGGGGCAGAACTAGATGAGGCTGCACCCGGGGGAGCCAGAGTGCACTCTAAGACACCCCTTACTCTGGACGCGGGCAGTGCCGCCACTCCCTACAGGGGCGCCAGGCGTCCAGCCCAGTGCAATGTGCCCCTCTCGAGCCCCACGCGGGAGGAGCAGGAGGACGAGCAGGAAGCGTGTTCCGCCTTGGAAGCCAGCGGAATGGGGCGGAATCCTGTCGGGTGGCCCTCTCCGGACAAGCACCCGCCCTCGCCGCTCCATGCCCTGGAGAAAAATCACAAGGAACTCCTTGCCGAGCCGCGTGGCTTACGGAGGCTTCACTGCCACGGAGCCTTGACGGAGGAGAATCCCCAGGGGCGGGAGACCTGGCGCCGATCGACCCGAGGCTGCAGGACTCTCCAGAGCAGGGGCTCCCAGCATGGAGCCGCAGCACCCGGGACGCTGCTGAGGCGCAGGGGCCCCAGAGCCTGACATCCCAGGCGATCCTTGCCAACGGCGTCACGCGTCCACCAGGCGGCAGCCTTCTCCCCCAAAGGCAGGAGCACTGTGCCGCAGGAGGGGCGGCTGACCCTGGGAAAGCCAGCAGCTGCGGCTCAGTCTCCAGTCCCGCCCCAGTGCCCAAACCAGCCTCTGCTTGTGCCCTGGCCTCTTCACGGGCTCCCTGCGGGCCAGCGCCCAAAGGCGGCAGGGTCAGCACCAAGAAAATCGCCCACTCATGGCCAAGAGCATAAGAGATTACAAGAAGATGTGCTCCAGGAGATGAGCCCAGCTCAGGAAGAAGGGACATTGCCCGGGGAAGGAAACGGGGCTCTGCCCTTGCTGCGCCTTTCCACTGCTGCCGCTGGAAGGGATCCCAAAGTCCCTGCCCGGGCCCAAAGGGGGGCACGCACTGAGGCCGTGGCTCACAGTCTTCCTGCCCAGGAAGTACGGGCTACTCCCCGGGGCATTCCAAGGCGTGAAGGCCAGACATATCCCCTGCCTAGGCACCTGGCGGGAGCAAGGGATGCGGACGCCGCCATGAATCCACAGACACAGGGACAGACACAAGGCCACACTGCAACCGTGCTTCCGTGCCCCACGATCCGGTGAATTTGCAACGGGAACTCGCGATCACTTTTCGCTTAGTTCCATAGCTGTTCAGAGGGCAGGGTCACATCAGGAAATCGAGGATTCCAGTCACCGCGCCCCCTCCTCGCCCTGGAAGTCAGTGCAATCACACACAGCCCTCACATTCACATCGCCCTGTCTATCTTCCCCGCTGCCCTGGCCAGCCTGCTCCCTGATGCTTCCAAACTGTGGCCACACAGCAGCACATCTAACCGTGTTTAATTTACAGGCATCTTTTCCACGGTATCCCTTAGTTTGTAATGGTAGTTATTCATCTCACTGTCTATTCGTGCATTGGTTGGTTGGTCGGTCGGTTGTTTGGTTGGTTGATTTACTTATTGGTCGCTGGAGCGAGGGTCTTGCCGTGGCCCTGGCTGCCACGGATCTCACAAGACTGTCTGAACCTGGCAGGGAATTCACAAGGATCCTCCCGAGGGCCGGAATTGGAGGCAAGCTACACAGGCTTCTGGAATCTTTCACATCTGCCCGGCCCCTGCCCCGCGTGCCTTCTGTGGGTAGTTGGTGTTTGAATGGGATACTTTCTACCCACAGATAGCAACGTTTCCATTCTAACTGGCACTGAATTAAATTGCATGTGCATACCTCCCAGAATAAACTTGATCAATTCCTTTGCCTGATAACCGGGCCCAACCTAGGGAAATGTGAGGACGGGGCGGGGTGGGGTGGGGCCGGGAGGGGCAGAGCGTTTCGGGCTCCATAAAGTTATTCTGGGGGGCCCCGGGAGGGAATTTCAAGGGAAACCAACAACCAAGAAGAAGAAGGAAAGGAAATCAGTAAGTAAATGAATAAACAAACAAACAAACAAACAAACAAATAAATAAATACATAAGAACAGCAGCAAAGCGACGATGGGGAAAGGAAGCAGGATAGAAACTGTTTTTTAAGGGAAAGGGGAAAGGGGGAAAATTCGAAAATCGAGTCCTGGGGGGGAAGAACTGATGTTTGATACTAGAAAACGTGGCTCTGCAAGCGCCCCAGGCGCAGATGAGTGACACGGAGCTGAGGGCCCCGAGCACAACCTGTGGCACGCAGCCCGTGAAAGGGGTGGTGGGCATGGGAGCACAGGGCCCCTTTCGTGGAAGGCGCAGTCCCCCTGGGGGCTGGCCGGACGAGCTTGTGGGGGAAAGCGAGGGGACCAGGGGAGGGTCTTGGCGCCCAAGGGGGGCGGGGGTGGCAATGAGAAGCCCAGGGAGAGCCAGAGGGCGGGGCCCCGGAAGGGGCGGTGGGCAGTATTAAGGCCCGGCGCACGGGCGGGCCGGGGCGCAGTACAAGAGATTGGGGTCTTGGAAGAGCAGAATCCCGGGTGTGGGCAGGCGCCAGCGAGAGACGAGGAGGGATCGCGGGGCCGGGAGTGGGGGCGGCCTTGCGCTGTGCCGGGGCGGTGGGGACCCCCGCGGGCGAAGTCTTGAGAGCAGCTGGGTGAGCCGCACCTGAGGGGAGCCACTCCTCGCACCAGCCAGGCAAGGGGATGGAGGAGAAGCGGTGTGGGGTCACGTGGAAGTGCCAGGTCCGCCTGGACTCAACCCGTACCCACAAAAGCAGCCGGGGAAAACTTTGGAGAAATCTCGGTTACCCATGACTCCCCCGCATCCGGGGGGAGACGGGCATCAGGAGACCGTGAAGGGCTTGCGCAAACACGGGGCTCCTGGGACCCTTGGCGAGGGGACTTGGCCCGGGCCCCCTGGAAGAGGCTGGCTCGGCAGGGCCCCGAAGCCCAGTGCGGAAGGCAGGCATCGGCACGACTCCCCGAGGGAGGAGCGGCTGGGCTCCGGATTGGGCCCCCTCGCCCAGGCCCCGGGCAGCACGGGCGCCAGGCGCTCCCTGGACATGGAAAGGGCCCCCTTTCCCACCAGAGGACATGGCGTGCTCCTGTGCTGGGGCAGAACTAGATGAGGTGCACCCGGGGGGGAGCCAGGGGGCACTCTGGGGCCCCCGTTTACCCCCTGGAACGGGGCAGTGCCGCCACTCCCTACAGGACGCCAGGGTCCAGCCCATTTGCAAGGTGTGCTGCTCTCGAGCCCCCCGCGGGAGGAGCAGGGGCCCGGAGCAAGGGAAGCGGGTTCCCGCCTTGGGAAGCCAGCGGAAATGGGCCGAATCCTGTGGGTGGCCTCTCCGGACAAGCACCGCCCTCGCGGCTCCATCCCCGGGAAAAGAAAAATCAAAAGGAACTCCTTGCCGAGCCGCGGCTTAAAGGGAGGCTTCACTGCCACGGATTCCTTGACGGAGGACAAGCCCCAGGGGCGGGGAGACCCGGGCGCCAGATCGACCCGAGGCTGCAGGACTCTCCAGAGCAGGGGTCCCAGCATGGAGCCGCAGCACCCGGGACGCTGCTGAGGCGCAGGGGCCCAGACCCTGACATCCCAGGCGATCCTTGCCATCGGCCGCGTCACGCGTCCCCAGGGCGGCAGCCTTCTCCCCCAAAGGACAGGAGCACTGTGCCGCAGGAAGGAGGGGCGGACCCTGGGAAAGCCAGCAGCTGCGGTTTCGTCTCCAGTCCCGCCCCAGGGGCCCCAAAACCCACCCTTTGCTTGTGCCCTGGCCTCTTCAGGGGCCCCCTGCGGGCCAGCCCCCCAAAAAGGGCGGCAGGTCAGCACCAAAAAAATCGCCCCACTATGGCCAAGGCATAAGAGATTACAAAAAGATGTGCTCCAGGGATGAGCCCAGCTCAGGAAGAAAGGGGACATGGCCCGGGGAAGGGAAACTGGGGCTCTGCCCTCTGCTGCGCCTTTCCACTGCTGCCGCGGGAAGGGATCCCAAGCCCCTTTGCCCGGGCCAAGGGGGCACGGCACTGAGGCCGTGGCCACAGTCTTCCTGCCCAGGAGTAGGGGCTACTCTCCGGCATTCCAAGAGTGAAGGCCAGAATATCCCCCGCTAGGCCTGGCGGGAGCAAGGGTTGCGGACGCCCCATGAATCCACAGCCCACAGGGACAGACAAAAGGCCACACGCACCGTGCTTCCGTGCCCCCCGACCGGGTTTAAATTTTGGCAAGGGAAACCCTCCGACCTTTCGCTTGGGTTCCATAGTTTTCAGGGGCGGGGGTCAATCAGGAAATCGAGGATCCAGTCAGGCGCCCACTCCTCGCCCGGGAAAGTCAGTGCAATCACACCCCACCCCTACATTCACATCCCCTGTTATCTTCCCCGCTGCGGGGCCCACCCTTTGCTCCCTGATGTTTCCCAAAAACTGTGGCCACCCACCCGGCACATCAAACCTGTTTAATTTACAGGCATTTTTCCACCGTACCCCTTAGTTTGTAATGGTAGTTATTCATCTCCCTGTCTATTCTTGCATTGGTTGGTTGGTCGGTCGATTGTTTGGTTGGTTGATTTACTTATTGGTGGGCTGGGAGGGGAGGGTCTTGCCGTGGCCCTGGCTGCCAGGATCTCACAAGACTGTCCTGAACGTGGCAGGGATTCCAAGGACCCTCCGGGGGCCCGGGAAATTGGAGGGCAAGCTACACAGGTTCTGGAATTTTTCCCACATCTCCCCGGCCCTGCCCCCGCGGCCTTATGTGGGTAGTTGGATGATGAATGGGATACTTTCTACCCACAGATAGCAACGTTTCCATTCTTAAATGGTCACTGAATTAAATTCAAGTGCCCTACCTCCCAGAATAAACTTGATCATTCCTTTGCCTGATAACCAGGCACCTAGGCAAATGTGAGGACGGGGCGGGGGGTGGGGTGGGGCCGGGACGGGGCAGAGCGTTTTGGGGCTCCCATAAAGTTATTCTGGGGGGTCCCCGGGGGAAATTTAACGAACCAACAAAACCCAAAAAGAAGAAGGAAAGGAAATCAGTAAGTAAATGAATAAACAAACAAACAAACAAAACAAAAAAAATAAATAATACATAAGAAAAAAGCAGCAAAGCGACAGCTGGGAAGGGAAGCAGGAAGATAGTAGCTGTTTGAAGGAGGGAAGGGGAATATTCGAACATCGGTCCCTGGGGGGAGAAGAAGCTGATGTTGTGAGGATAGAAAACGTGCTCTGCAAGCGCCGCAGGCCGCGATGAGTGACACGGAGTGAGGGCAGAGCACAACCTGTGGCACGCAGCCCGTGAAGGAGTGGGGGGGCATGGGGGAGCAAAAGGGCCTCCTTTTGTGGAAGGCGCACGTCCCCCTGGGTCTGGCCGGACGAGGGTTGTGGGGGAAAGCGAGGGGACCAGGGGAGGGATCTGGCGCCCCAAAGGGGCGCGGTGTGGCAATGAGAAGCCCAGGCGAGCCAAGAGGGCGGAGAGCCTGGAAGGGGCGGTGGGCAGTATATAAAGGCCCGGCGCACGAGCGGGCGGGCGCCGTTTCCAGAGATTCGGGAGGTCTTGGGAAGAGCAGAATCCGGGTGCTGGGCAGGCGACCAGCGAGGGCGGGAGGATCGCGGAGGCCCCGGGAGGTGGGAGCGGCTTGCGCTGTGCCCCCACCCGGCTGGGGAACCCTGCGGGTGAGCGAAGTCTTGAGAGCTGTGGGTGAGCCCCACCTGAGGGGAGCCACTCCTCGCACCAGCCAGGCAAGGGGATGGAGGAGAAGCGGGTGCTGAGGGTCAAGTGGAAAAATGCCCGGTCCGCTGGAATCAACCGTACCCACACAAGCAGCGGAAAACTTTGGAGAAGAAGAAAATCTCGGCCTTACCCATGACTCCCGATCCCGAGGGGACGGGCATCAGAAGCCCCTTGAAGGGCCCTTTCGCAAACAGCGCTCCGGGACCCTTGGCGGGGACTGGCGGCCCCCTGGAGAGGCTGGCTCGCAGGGCCCCCGAAGCCCAGTCGGGAAAAGGGAGGCATCGGCACGACTCCCCGAGGGAGGAGCGGCTGGGCTCCAGGATGCCCCATCGCCAGGCCGGGCAGCACAGGGCCAGGCGCTCCCTGGACAGGGGAAAAAGGGCCTCCTTTTTCCCCACCAGAGGACATGCGTGCTCCTGGCTGGGGCAGGAACTAGAGGGAGGTTTTTGAAACCCGGGGGAGACAGAGTGCACTCTAAGCACCCGCTACTCTGGACGCGGGAGTGCCGCCATTTCCCTACAGGACGCCAGGCGTCCACCCCAGTGAAAGGGTTTCCACTCTCGAGCCCCACGGGGAGGAGCGGGGACGAGCGGGAAGCGTTTTCCCGCTTGGAAGCCAGCGGAAGGGGGCGGAATCCTGTCGGGGGGCCCCTCTCCGGAAAAGCCCCGCCCTCCCCGGGCTCCTGCCCTGGGAAAAATCCAAGGAACTCCTTGCCGAGCCGCGGGGCTTACGGGGTTCACTGCCACGGAGCCCTTGACGGGGGGCAGCCCCGGGGGGGAGGAACTGGCGCAAGATGACCCGGGGGGGGGGGCTGCAGGACTCTCCAGAGCGGGGCCCCCAGCATGGAGCGCAGCCCCCGGGACGCTGCTGGGGCAGGGCCCCCAAAGACCCTGACATCCCAGGCGATCCTGCAACGGGTCACGGTCACCAGGGGCAGCCTTCCCCCCCAAAGACAGGAGCCCTGTGCCGCGGAGGGGCGGCTGACCGGGGAAAAAGCCAGCAGCTGGGCTCAGTTCCAGTCCCGCCCAGTCCCCAAAACCGCCTCGGGCTTGGGCCTGGCTCTTCAAGGGCCCCCTCGGGCCAGCGCCCAAAGGCGGCGGGGTTTCGCACCAAGAAAATCGCCCCACTCATGGCAAGGATAAGAGATTACAAGAAGATGTGCTCCAGGAGAGGGACCCCAGCCCCAGGAAGAAAAGGGACATTGCCCGGGGAAGGAAACAGGGCTCTCCCTCTGCTGCCCCCTTTTCCCCATGCTGCCGCTGGAAGGGATCCAACCCCTGCCGGGCCAAGGGGGCAGCACTGGGGGCCGGGGGGCTCACAGTCTTCCTGCCCAGGAAGTACGGGTACTCCGGGCATTCCAAGGCGTGAGGCCAGACATATCCCCTGCGAGGAAACCGGGCGGGAGAAAGGGGGTGCGGGACCCGCCATGATCCACAGAACGGGACAGCACAAGGCCACACTGCAACGTGCTTCCGTGCCCCCCCGATCGGTGATTTGCAAGGGAACTCGCGATCCTTTTGCTTAGTTCCATGTGTTCAGAGGGCCGGGGTTTCCTCAGGAAATCGGGTTTCCCATCACCGCGCCCCCCCCTCGCCCTGGAAGTCTTTGCAATCACACACAGCCCTACATTCACATCGCCCGTCTATTCGCGGCCCTTGGCCAGCCTGCCCCCTGATGTTCCAAACTGTGGCCACAGCAGCACATCAAACTGTGTTTAATTTACAGGCATCTTTACCACGGATCCCTTAGTTTTAATGGTAGTTTTTCATCTCACTGTCTTAAATTTGTGCTTGTTGGGGTTTGGGCCCGGGCGGTTGGGTTTCTTGGTTGATTTATTATTGTCGCTGGAGCGAGGGTCTTGCCTGGCCCCGGCTGCCACGGATCTCACAAGACTGTTGAACGTGGAGGGAATTCACAAGGATCCCCCCCGAGGGCCGGAATTGGAGACAAGCTACACAGGTTTTGGAAACTTTCACATCTGCCCCGGGCCCCCGCCCCCCGTGCCTTCAGTGGGTAGTTGGATGATGATGGGATCTTTCTACCCACAGATAGCAACGTTTCCATTCTAACTGGTCACTGAATTAAATTGCTGTGCATACCTCAGAAAAAAACTTGATCATTTTTCCCCTTTTTTCTGTAAAACCAAAGGCACCAGGGGGAAAGTTGAAAGGGCGGGGCGGGTGGGGTGGGGCCGGGAGGGGCAGAGGTTTGGGCCCCCTAAAGTATTCTGGGGGGTCCCGGAGGAATTTCAACGGGAACAACCAACCAAGAAGAATAAAGGAAAAGAAATCAGTAGGAATGAATAAAAAAATAACAAACAAACAAAAAATAAATAAAAAACATAAGAACAGCAGCAAAGCGACCAGCGGGAGGGAAGCAGAATGTAGCTGTTTTAAGGAAGGGAAGGGGGAAAATTGACATCCCAGGGCCCTGGGGGGAAAAAGAAGGGATGGTGTGATGACTAGAAAACGTGCTTTTGCAAGCGCCCCCGGCCGCAGGGTGAGTGACACGGAGTGGGGCAGAGCACACCTTTTGGGGACGCCCGCCCCGTGAAGGAGTGGTGGGCATGTGGGCACAGGGCCTCCTTTCGTGGAAGGGGCACGTCCCTGGGTTGGCCGGATGAGCTTGTGGGGGAAGCGAAGGGACCAGGGGAGGGTCTTGGCGCCAAGGGCGCGGGGTGGCCAATGAGAAGCCCAGCGAGGCCCAAAAGGGGGGAGCCTGGAAGGGGGGGGTGGCAGTATATAAAGGCCCCGGGGCATGGGCGGGCCCGGGGCGAGTCCCGAGGGTTCGGGGTTTTTGGAGGAGAATCCTGGGTGCGGGGGGGCGGGCCAGCGGGAGCCCGGGGGTGCGGAGGCCCCGGGCGGTGGGAGCGGCTTGCGCTGTGCCCCGGACCGGCTGGGAACCCCTGCGGGAGCGAAGTTTGAGAGCTAGTGGGTGAGCCGCACCTGAGGGGAGCCAAACTCCGCACCACCCAGGCAAGGGGATGGGGGGAGAAGCGGGTGCTGAGGGTCCGTGCAAGTGCGGTTTCCGCTGGACACCCACCCGTACCCACAAAGCGCGGAAAGTTTGGAAAAAAAAAACTCTCGGCCTTACCCATGACTCCCCGCATCTTGGGGAGGGGGGCTTTCAGGAAGCCCGTGGAGGGCTTGCGAAAACACGCGCTCCTGGGGCCCCTTGGCGAGGCTGGGGGGCCGTGGAAGTAGGCTGGTCGGAGGGCCCGAAGCCCAGTGGGGAAAGGCAGGCATGGGCACGACTCCCCAAAGGGAGGGCGGCTGGGTCCAGGTGCCCCTTTCGCCCAGGCCCGGGGAAAGCACAGGGCGCCAGGCGCCCTGGACAGGGAAAAAGGGCCTCCTTCCCCCCCAACCAGAGGACATGGCGTGCTCCTGTGCTGGGGCAGAACTAGAGGGAGCTGCACCCGGGGGAGCCAGATGCACTTTTAAGACCCGTCTACTTGGACGGGCGGAGTCCCGCCCTCCCTACGGGGGACGCCAGGCGTCCAGCCCAGTGCAAGGTGCCGCTCTCGAGCCCCACGCGGGAGGAGCAGGGGGCCGAGCAGGAAGCGGTGTTCCGCCTTGGAAGCCAGCGGAATGAGGCGGAATCCTGTCGGGTGCCCTCTCCGGTCAAGCACCCGCCCTCGCCTCCATGCCCTGGAAAAAAATTTCACAAGGAACCCCTTTTGCGCGCCCGTGGCTTCCCGGGGCTTCACTGCCACGGAGCCTTGACGGGGACAACCCCCAGGGGCGGAGGCCCTGGCGCCAGATCGACCCGGGCTGAAAGGACTCTCCAGAGCAGGGGCTCCCAGCATGGGCCGAGCCCCCGGGACGCTGCTGAGGCGCAGGGGCCCCAGAGCCTGACATCCAGGCGATCCTTGCCAACGGGTCAGGGCGCGTCCACCAGGACGGCGGGCCTTCTCCCCCAAAGACAGGAGCACTGTGCCGCAGGAGGGGCGGCTGACCCTGGGAAAGCCAGCAGCTGCGGCTCAGTCTCCAGTCCCGCCCAGTCCCCAAAAAACCAGCCTCTGTTTGTGCCCTGGCCTCTTCATGGGCCTCCCTGCGGGCCAGGGCCCAAAGGGGGGCAGGGCCCGCACCAAGAAAATCCCCCCACTCATGGCCAAGGCATAAGGGGTTTAACAAAAAGAGGGTGCTCCAGGAGAGGGCCCCCAGCTCAGGAAGAAAGGGCCATTGCCCGGGGAAGGAAACGGGGCCCTCTGCCCTCTGTGGCCTTTCCACTGCTGCCGCTGGAAGGGACCCCAAAGTCCTCCCCGGGGCCAAGGGGGCACGCACTGAGGCCTTTGGCTCACAGTTTTCCCTGCCCGGGAAAAGTACGGGCTACTCTCCGGGCATTCCAAGGCGTGAAGGCCGGGACTATCCCCTGCGTAGGCACCTGGCGGGAGCAAGGGGATGCGGGGCGCCGCCATTGAATCCACAGACACAGGGCAGACACAAGGCCACACTGCAAAACCCTGCTTCCTTTCCCCCGATCGGTGAATTTGCAACGGGAACTCGCGATCCCTTTTTTGCTTAGTTCCATAGCTGTTCAGAGGGCGGGTCAATCAGGAAATCGAGGATTCCAGTCACCGCCGCCCCATCTCGCCCTGGAAGTCAGTGCAATCACCAAGCCCCCACATTCACATCACCCTGTCTATCTTTTCCCCCCCTGCCCTGGCCCGCCTGCTCCTGATGCTTCCAAACTGTGGCCACACAGCAGCAATCAAAACCGTGTTTAAATTACAGGCATCTTTTCCACGGTTCCCCTTTGTTTGTTTTGGTAGTTATTCATCTCACTGTCTTTCGTGCATTGGTTGGTTGGCGGTCGGTTGTTTGGTTGGTTTGATTTACCCTTATTTGGGCGCTGGCGCGAGGGTCTTGCCTGGCTGGCTGCCAGGATTTTCACAAGACTTTTTGAACGTGGCAGGGATTTACAAAGGATCCTCCCGAGGGCCGGATTGGAGGCAAGCTACACAGGCTTTGGAATCTTTCACATCTGCCCGGCCCCTGCCCCGCGTGCCTTCATGGGGAAATTGGTGATGAATGGGATACTTTCTACCCACAGATAGCAACGTTCCATTCTTTAAATGGTCCCCTCTGAATTAAATTGCATGTGGCATACCCCCCAGATTAAAAATTGATCAATTTTCCCTTTTCTGATAACCAGGCACTAGGAAATGTGAGGGCGGGGCGGGGTGGGGTGGGGCCCGGGGGGGCAGAGCGTTTCGGGCTCCATAAAGTTATTCTGGGGGGGTTTCCCGGGGGAATTTCAACGAACCAACCAACCAAGAAGAAGAAGGAAAAGGGAAAACAGTAAGTAAATGAATAAATAAACAAACCCAAAAAAACAAACAAATAAATAAATACATAGAAAACAGCAGCAAAGCGGACAGCTGGGAAGGGAAGGGAGGGGTAGTAGCTGTTTGAAGGAAAGGGGAAAGGGGATATTCGAACATGAGTCCCTGGGGGGAGAAGAAGCTGATGTTGTGATGATTTGAAAACGTGGCTCTGCAAGCGCCGCAGGCCGCGTGAGTGCACGGAGTGAGGGCAGAGCACAACCTGTGGCACGCAGCCCGTGAAGGAAAGTGGTGGGCATGTGGAGCACAGGGCCTCCTTTGGGGGAAGGCGCAGTCCCCCTGGGTCTGGCCGGACGAGCTTGGGGGGAAGCGAGGGGCCCAAAGGGGAGGGATCTTGGGCCCCAAGGAGCGCGGGTGGCAATGAGAAGCCCCCAGGACCCAGAGGGCGCAGCCTGGAAGGGGGCGGTGGGCAGTATATAAAGGCCCCGGCGCACGGAGGCGGGCCGGGCGCAGTACCAGAGATTCGGGAGGTTTTGGAAGAGAGAATCCTGGGTGTGGGCAGGCGACCAGCGAGGAGACGAGGAGGATCGCGGGGGCCCCCGGGGGGGTTTGGGGAGGGGGTTGCGCTGTGCCCAGGACCGGCGGGGGAAAACCCCTGCGGGAGCGAAGTCTTGAGGGGCTGCTGGGTAAAGCCGACCTGGGGGAGCCACTCCTCGCACCAGCCAGCAAGGGGATGGGGGAAAAGAAGGGTGTTGGGGGGGTCACGTGGAAGTGCCAGGTCCGCCTGGACATCAACCCGTACCCACACAAGCGGGCGGAAAGCTTTGGAAAACTCTCGGCCTTACCCATGATTTCCACGCTCCTGAGGGAGAGGGGCCCATCAGGAAGCCCGTAAAGGGGCTTGCGCAAACACGCGCTCCTGGGACCCTTGGCGAGGGACTTGGCGGCCCGCTGGAAGAGCTGGCTCGGCGGGGCCCCCCGAAGCCCAGTGCGGAAGGCAGGCACGGCACGACTCCCCGAGGGAGGACGGCTGGGCTCCAGGATGCCCCATCCCCCCAGGCCCCGGGCAGCACAGGGCGCCAGGCGCTCCCTGGACATGGAAAGGGCCTCCTTCTCCCCACCAGAGGACATGGCTTTGCTCCTGTGCTGGGGCAGAAACTAGATGAGGCTGCACCCGGGGGAGCCAGAGTGCACTCTAAGACCACCCGTCTACTCTGGACGCGGGCAGTGCCGCCACTCCTACAGGACGCCAGGCGTCCAGCCCAGTGCATGTGCCGCTCTCGAGCCCCACGCGGGAGGGGGAGGAGGACGAGCAGGAAGCGGTGTTCCGCCTTGGAAGCCGCGGAATGGGCGGAATCCTGTCGGGTGGCCCTCTCCGGACAAGCCCCCGCCCTCGCCGCTCCATGCCCTGGGGGAAAATCACAAGGAACTCCTTGCCGAGCCGCGGGCTTACGGAGGTTCACTGCCACGGAGCCTTGACGGAGGAGAAAGCCCGGGGCGGGAGACCTGGCGCCAGATCGACCCGAGGCGCAGGACTCTCCAGAAGCAGGGGCTCCCAGCATGGAGCCGCAGCACCCGGTACGCTGCTGAGGCGCAGGGGCCCAGAGCCTGACATCCCAGGATCCTTGCCAACGGCGTCAGGGCGTCCACCAGGCGGCAGCCTTCTCCCAAAGGCAGGAGCACTGTGCCGCAGGAGGGGCGGCTGACCCTGGGAGAGCCAGCAGCTGCGGCTCAGTCTCCGTCCCCCCCCCAGTGCCCAAACCAGCCTCTGCTTGTGCCCTGGCCTCTTCACGGGCCCCCTGCGGGCCAGCGCCCAAGGCGGCCCGGGTCGCACCAAGAAAATCGCCCCACTCATGGCCAAGAACATAAGAGATTACAAGAAGATGTGCTCCAGGAGATGAGCCCAGCTCAGGAAGCAAGGGAAATTGCCCGGGGAAGGAAACTGGGCTCTGCCCTCTGCTGGGCCTTTCCCCTGCTGCCCCTGGAAGGGATCCAAGTCCCTGCCCGGGCCAAGGGGGGGGACGCACTGAGGCCGTGGCTCCCAGTCTTCCTGCCCAGGAAAGTACGGGCTACTCTCCGGGCATTCAAGGCGTGAAGGCCCCGACATTCCCCTGGTAGGCACCTGGCGGGAGCAAGGGATGCGGACGCCGCCATGAATCCACAGACACAGGGACAGACACAAGGCCACACCCGCAACCGTGCTTCCGTGCCCCACGATCCGGTGAATTTGCAACGGGAACTCGCGATCCCTTTTCGCTTAGTTCCATAGCTGTTTTAGAGGGCAGGGTCACATCAGGAAATCGAGGACTTTCCCGTCACCGCGCCCCTCCTCCCCCTGGAATCAGTGCAATCAAACACAGCCCTCACTTCACATCGCCCTGTCTAACTTCCCCGCTGCCCTGGCCACCTGCTCACTGATGCTTCCAAACTGTGGCCACACAGCAGCACATCTAACCGTGTTTAATTTACGGGGATCTTTTCCACGGTTAAACCCTTAGTTTGTAATGGTAGTTTTTTCATCTCACTGTCTATTCGTGCATTGGTTGGTTGGTCGGTCGGTTGTTTGGTTTGGGTTTATTTACTTATTGGTCGCTGGAGCGGGGTCTTGCCGTGGCCCCGGTGCCACGGATCTCACAAGACTGTCTGAACGTGGCAGGGAATTCACAAGGATCCTCCCGAGGGCCAGAATTGGAGGAAAGCTACACAGGCTTCTGGAATCTTTCACATCTGCCCGGCCCCTGCCCCCGCGTGCCTTCATAGGGTAGTTGGATGATGAATGGGATACTTTCTACCCACAGATAGCAACTTTTCCATTCTAACTGGTCACTGAATTAAATTGCATGTGCATACCCCCCAGAAAAAACCCTTGATCAATTCCTTTGCCTGATAACCAGGCCCCTAGGGAAATGTGAGGACGGGGCGGGGTGGGGTGGGGCCGGGGAGGGGCGGGACCCGTTTCGGGCTCCTTTAAAGTTATTCTGGGGGGTCCGGAGGAATTTTCAACGAACCAACCAACCAAGAAGAAGAAGGAAAGGAAATCGTAAGTAAATGAATAAACAAACAAACAAACAAACAAAAAATAAATAAATACATAAGAACAGCAGCAAAGCGACGCTGGGAAGGGAAGCAGGATAGTAGCTGTTTGAGGAGGGGAAGGGGAATATTCGACATCGAGTCCCTGGGGGAAAAAGAAGCTGATGTTGTGATGACTAGAAACGTGGCTCTGCAGCGCCGCAGGCCGCAGATGAGTGACACGGAGCTGAGGGCAGAGACAACCTGTGGCACGCAGCCCGTTGAAGGATGGGGGGCATGTGGAGCACAGGGCCTCCTTTCGTGGAAGGCGCAGTCCCCCTGGGTCTGGCCGGACGAGCTTGTGGGGGAAAGCGAGGGGACCGGGGGAGGGATTTTGGGCCCGCCAAGGAGCGCGGGTGGCCAATGAGAAGCCCAGCGAGCCAAGAGGGCGAAGCCTGGAAGGGGGCGGTGGGCAGTATATAAAGGCCCGGCGCACGGGCGGGCCGGGCGCAGTACCAGAAAATTCGGGAGGTCTTGGAAGAGCAGAACCCTGGGTGCTGGGCAGGCGACCGCGAGGAGCGAGGGGGAAATCGCGGAGGCCCCGGGAGGTGGGACCCGGCTTGCGCGTTCCCCAGGACCGGCTGGGGAACCCCTGCGGGAGCGAAGTCTTGAGAGCTAGCTGGGTGAGCCGCACCTGAGGGGAGCCACTCCTCGCACCAGCCAGGCAAGGGGATGGGGGAGAAGCGGGTGTGGAGGGTCACGTGGAAGTGCCAGGTCCGCCTGGACATCAACCTTACCCACACAAGAAAGCGGAAAGCTTTGGAGAAACTCTCGGCCTTACCCATGACTCCACGCATCCTGAGGGAGAGGGCATCAGGAAGACCGTGAAGGGCTTGCGCAAACACGCGCTCCTGGGACCCTTGGCGAGGGACTTGGCGGCCCGCTGAAGAGGCTGGTCGGCAGGGCCCCGAAGCCCATTTGCGGAAGGCAGGCATCGGCACGACTCCCCGAGGGAGGAGCGGCGGGGCTCCAGGATGCCCCATCGCCCAGGCCCGGGCAGCACAGGGCGCCAGGCGCTCCCTGGACATGGAAAGGGGCCTCCTTCTCCCCACCGAGGACATGGCGTGCTCCTGTGCTGGGGCAGAACAGATGAGGCTGCACCCGGGGGAGCCAGAGTGGCACTCTAAGACACCCGTCTACTCTGGACGCGGGCAGTGCCGCCACTCCCAAACAGGACGCCAAGGCGTCCAGCCCAGTGCAAGGTGCCGCTCTCAAAGCCCCACGCGGGAGGAGCAGGAGGACGAGCAGGAAGCGTGTTCCGCCTTGGAAGCCAGCGGAATGGGGCGGAATCCTGTCGGGTGGCCCTCTCCGGACAAGCACCCGCCCTCGCCGCTCCATCCCCTGGGGGAAAGAGTCACAAGGAACTCCTTGCGAGCCGCGAGGTTACGGAGGCTTCACTGCCACGGAGCCTTGACGGAGGAAAATTCCCCAGGGGCGGGAGACCTGGCGCCAGATCGACCGAGGCTGCAGGACTCTCCAGAGCAGGGGCTCCCAGCATGGAGCCGCAGCACCCGGGGGGCCCGCTGGGGCGGGGAGGGGCCCCAAGCCCGACATCCAGGCGATCCTTGCCAAACGGGTACGCGTCCACCCGGCGGCAGCTTTCCCCCCAAGACAGGAGACTGGCCGCAAAAGGGGGGGCGGGGTGACCCTGGGAAAGCCAGCAATGCGGGCTCAGTCTTCCCCGTCCCGCCCCCTGCCCCCAAACCAGCCTCTGCTTGGCCCTGGGGCCCCTTCACGGGGTCCCTGGGGCCAGGCCCAAAGCGCAGGGGCAGCACCAAGAAAAAACGCCCCATCATGGGCCCGAGAAAAGAGTTACAAAAAGATGTGTCCAAGTGAGCCAGCTCAGGAAAAAGGGACATTTCCGGGGAAGGGAAAATGGGCTTGCCCTCTGCTGCGCCTTTCCACTGCTGCCGTGGAAGGGTCCAAGTCCCTGCCCGGGCCCAAGGGGGGGACGCCTGAGGGCCCTGGCTCACGTCTTTCCCGCCAGGAAGTCGGGCTATCCCGGGATTCCAAGGGGTGAAGGCCAGAATTTCCCCGCCTGGCACCTGGGGAGCAAGGGATGCGGACGCCCCCATGAAACCACAGACACGGGACAGACCAAGGGCCCCACTGCAACCGTGCTTGTGCCCCCCGTCCCGGGGAATTTGCAACGGGAACTCGCGATCCCTTTTCGTTAGTTCCTGTGTTCGAGGGCAGGGTCACATCAGGAAATCGAGGGTCCAGCACCGCCCCCCCTCCTCCCCTGGAAGTCAGTGCAATAACACCGCCCCACTTCACATCGCCCCGTCAACTTTCCCCCCTGCCCCTGGCATGTCCCCCGTGCTTCCAAACTGTGGCCCCAGCAGCACATCTAACCGTGTTTAATTTACAGGGATCTTTTCCCAGGGTAATCCCTTAGTGTGTAAGGGATTTATTCATCCACTTCTTTTCGTGCTTGGTTGTTGGTCGGTCGGTTTTTTGGGTTTGGTTTTTTACTTATTGGTCGCTGGAGCGGGGTTTTCCCGGGCCCTGGCCCACGGATCCCAAGACTGTTGAACCCGGGCAGGGAATTACAGGACCCCCCCCGGGGGCCGGGAATGGGGGCAAGTACACGGGTTCTGGAATTTTTTCACATCTCCCCGGCCCCCCCCGGTCCTTCATGTGGGTAGTTGGGATTGAATGGGATCTTTTACCACAGATAGCAACTTTCCATTCAAAACGGTCATAAATTTAAATTTGCATGTGCATACTCCAGAATAAACTTGATCAATTCCTTTCCCTGATAACCAGGCACCTGGGGAAATGTGGGGACGGGGGGGGTGGGGTGGGCCGGGGGGGCAGAGCTTTCGGGCTCCAAAAAGTTTTCTGGGGGGCCGGAGGAATTTCAACAAACCAAACCAACCAAGAAGAAAAAGGAAAGGAAATCATAAGTAAATGAAAAAAAACAAACAAACAACAACAAAAAAATAAATACATAAGAACAGCAGAAAAGCGACAGGGGGGAAGGGAAAGCGGATAGTACTTTTTTGAGGGGGGGGGAAGGGGAATATTGAACATCGACCCCCTGGGGGAAAAGAAGCTGAGGGTTTTTTGATGCTAGAAAACGTGGCCTGCAAGCGCCGCGGGCCCGCAGATGATGCAGGGAGCTGAGGGAGAGCACAACCTGTGGCACGCACCCCGGGAAAGGTGGGGGGCTTGGGGAGCACGGGCCCCTTCTGGAAGGCGCACGTCCCCCTGGGTCGGCGGACGAGCTTTGGGGGAAAGCGAGGGGACCGGGGAGGGATCTTGGGGGCCCAGGAGCGCGGTGGCCAATGAGAACCCGCGAGCAAGAGGCGGAGCCGGAGGGGCGGTGGGCAGTATATAAAGGCCGGCGCACGGGGGGGCCCCGGGCGCAGTACCAGAGTTTCGGGAGGTTTGGAAGAGCAAAATCTGGGTGCTGGGCGGGCGACCAGCGAGGAGACAGGAGGATCGCGGAGGCCCGGGGGTGGAGCGGTTTTGCGCTGTGCCCGGGAAACCGGCGGGGGAACCCCTGCGGGAGCGAAGTCTTGAGATAGCGGGTGAGCCGCACCTGAGGGGAGCCACTCTCGCCCGGGCAGGCAAGGGGGTGGGGGAAACGGGTGCTGGGGGCACGTGGATGCCGGGTCCGCCGGGACATAACCGTACCCACACAACCCGGGGAAGCTTTGGAAAACCTCGGCTTTACCCTGACTCACGCATCCTGAGGGGCGGGCATCGGGAAGCTTTAAAGGGGCTTGCGCAAACACGCGTTTCCTGGGACCCTTGGCGAGGGACTTGCGGCCCGCGGAAGAGGCTGGCTCGGCAGGCCCCGAAGCCCAGTGGGGAAAGCAGGCATGGGCACGACTCCCCGAGGGAGGAGCGGTTTGGCTCCAGGATGCCCCATCGCCCGGCCCGGGCGCCCCGGGGCCAGGCGCTCCCTGGACAGGAAAAGGGGCCTCCTTCTCCCCCCAGAGGAATGGCGTGCTCCTGTGCTGGGGCAGAACTAGTGAGGCTGCCCCGGGGGGGAGCCAGAGTCCCACTCTAAGACACCCGTCTACTCGGGACGCGGGCAGTCCGCAACTCCTACAGGAGCCGGCTCCAGCCCAGTGCAGGTTTGCGCTCTCGAGCCCCACCGGGGAAAGGGGCAGGAGGACGAGCAGGAAGCGTGGTCCCTTGGAAGCCAGCGGAAATTTGGGGCGGAATTCTGTGGGTGGCCCTCCGGACAAAACACCCCTCGCCGTCCATGCCCTGGAGAAAAAATCACAAGGGAAACCTTTCCCAGCCGCGTGGCCTTTTCGGGAGGCTTCACTGCACGGAGCCTTGACGGAGGACAGCCCCAGGGGGGGGAGACTGGCCCAACCGACCCGACTGCGGCTCTCCAGGAGGGGCTCCCAGCATGGAGCGCACACCCGGGACGCGCTGAGGCGCAGGGGCCCCGACCTGGGCATCCCAGGGGACCTTGCCAACGGGGTCCGCGTCCCCAGCGGCAGCCTTGCCCCCCAAAAACAGGAGCACGTGCCGCAGGGGGGCGGCTGACCCGGGAAAGCCAGCAGCTGCGGCTCAGTCTCCAGGCCCCCCCCCAGTGCCCAAACCAAACCTCTGCTTTTGCCCTGGCCTCTTCACGGGCTCCCTGCGGGGCCAAACGCCCAAAAGGGGGCAGGGGCCCAAAAAAATCGCCCCCCTCTGGCAAGAGAAAAAGATTACAAGGGGATGTGCTCCAGGAGATGAGCCAGCTCAGGGAAACAAGGGAATTTTCCGGGGGAAGGAAAATGGGCTCGGGCCCCCTTGCTGCGCCTTTCCACTGCTGCCGCTGGAAGGGATCCCAGTCCCTGCCCCCGGGCCAAGGGGGGACGCCCCTGAGGGGGTGGGGCCCCAGTCTTCCTGCCAGGAATCGGGCTACTCTCCGGGCATTCAAACGTGAAAGGCCAAATATCCCCCGCCTAGGCACTGGCCCGGGGGCAAGGGATGGGACGCCGCCATGAATCCACAGACACAGGGACAGACACAAGGCCACACTGCAACCGTGCTTCCGTGCCCGATCGGTATTTTCAACGGGAACTCGCGTCCCTTTCGCTTAGTTCCATTTGCTGTTCCCGAGGGCAGGGTCACATCAGGAATCGAGGATTCCAGTCACCGGCCCCCTCCTCCCCTGGAAGTCAGTGCAATCACACCGGGCCCTCACTTCACTCGCCCTGTCTATCTCCCGCTGCCGGGGCCCAAAGCCTGCTCCTGATCTTCCAAACTGTGCCACACAGCGCACATCTAACCGTGTTTAATTACAGCATCTTTTTCCACGGTACCCCTTTAGTGGTAATGGTATTATTCATCTCACTGCTATTCTGCTTTGGGTTAGTTGGTGGGTCGGTTGTTTGGGTTTGGTTGATTTACTTTTTGGTCGCTGGAGCGGGGGTCTTTCCGTGGCCCTGGCTGCCACGATCTCACAAGACTGTCTGAACCTGGAGGGAATTAAACCAAGGATCCTCCCGGGGGCCGGAATTGGAGGCAAGCTACACAGGTTCTGGAATCTTTCACTCTGCCCGCCCTGCCCCCCGTGCCTTCATGTGGGTATTTGGGGATGATAATGGGTTATTTTCTACCCACAGATGCAACTTTTTCCATTCAAAACTGGTCACTAAATTTAAATTGCATGTGCATACCTCCAGAATAAACTTGATCATCCTTTTGCTGATAACCAGGCACCTAGGGAAAGTGGGGACGGGGGGGTTTTGGGGGGGGGCCCGGGGAGGGGCAGAGCTTTTCGGGCATAAAGTTATCGGGGGGGGTCCGGAGGAATTTCAAAACAACCAACCAAGAAGAAGATCATAAGTAAATGAATAAACAAACAAACAAACAACAAACAAATAAAAAAATACATAAGACAGCAGCAAAGCGACAGGGGGGGGAGGGAAGCGGGATAGTACGTTTAGAAGGGAAGGGGGGAATATTCGAACACGGCCCCGGGGGGAGAAAGAAGCTGATGTTGTGATGAATAGAACGGGCTCTGCAAGCGCCGCAGGCCGCAGGGGTGAAAGGAGCTGAGGGCAGAGCACAACCTGTGGCACCCCGCCCGTGAAGGGTGGGGGGCATGTGAGCACAGGGCCTCCTTTCGTGGAAGGCGACGTCCCCTGGGTCGGGGCCGGACGAGCTTGGGGGGGAAAGCAAAGGGGACCAGGGAGGGTTTTTGGGCCCCCCCAAGGAGCGCGGGGGGGGGGGCAATGAGAGCCCGCGAGCCAAAGGGGGGACCTGGAAGGGGGCGGTGGGCAGTATATAAGGCCGCGCCGGGGGGCCCCGGGCGCATTTCCAGAGATTCGGGAGCCCTTGGAAGAGCAGAACCCTGGGTGCTGGCAGGCGACCAGCGAGGAGACGAGAGGATCGCGGAGGCCAGGGAGGTGGGAGCGCTTGCGCTGTGCCCGGGAAACCCGGCTGGGAACCCCCGCGGGAGCGAAGTCTTGAGAAGCTAGCGGGGTGAGCCGCCCCTGGGGAGCCACTCCCGACCAGCCAGGCAAGGGATGGAGGAGGCGGGTGGAGGGTCACGTGAAGTCCCAAAGTCCGCCTGACATCAACCCTACCCACACAGCAGGGGAAAAGCTTTGGAAAAACTCTCGGCCTTCCCCATGATCCACGCACCCTGAGGAGCGGGAAATCAGAAACCGAAGGGGTTTTTGCGCAAACACCGCTCCTGGGACCCTTGCGAGGGATTTGGCGCCCGCGGAAAGGTGGCTGGCGGGCCCCGAACCCCCGTGCGGAAGGCAGGGCATCGCCGACTCCCCGAGGAGAGCGCTGGGCTCCAGGATTTCCCATCCCCCCAGCCCCCGGGGAGCACAGGGCCAGCGCTCCCTGGACAAGGAAAGGGCCTCCTTCTCCCCACCAGAGGCATGGCGTGCTCCCGTGCGGGCAGAACTAGATGAGCTGCACCCGGGAGCCCGAGGCCTCCCAACACCCGTCTACTCTTTGGGCGCGGGCCCGTGCCGCCCCTTTCCCCACAGGAGCCAGGCGTCCAGCCCAGTGCAAGGTGGCCCCTTCGAGCCCCCCCGGGAGAGCAGGAGGACGAGCAGGAAGGTGTTCCGCCTTGGAAGCCAAACGGAATGGGCGGAATCCCGTCGTGGCCCTCTCCGGACAAGCACCCGCCTCCCCTCCATGCCCCGGAGAAAAATCCAAGGAACTCCCCTTTCCGGCCGCGTGGCTTACGGAGTTCACTGCCCCCGGAGCCTTGACGGGGACAAAAACCCAGGGGCGGGAGACCTGGCGCCAAAAAACCCGACCCGAGCTGCAGGACTCTCCAGAGCAGGGGCTCCCACATGGAGCCGCAGCACCCGGGACGCTGCTGAGGCGCAGGGGCCCCAGAGCCTGAAAATCCCAGGCGATCCCTTTCCAACGGCTCCCGCGTCCACCAGCGGCGCCTTCGCCCCCCAAAAACAGGAAACACTGGGGCCGCAGAGGGGCGGGACCCTGGGAAGCCAGAGCTGCGCTCAGTCTCCGTCCCGCCCCGTGCCCAAACAGCCTTGCTTTTGCCCCCGGCCTCTTCCCGGCTCCCGCGGGCCAGGCCCAAAGCGGCAGGTCAGCACCAAAAAATCGCCCCACTGGGCCCAAAACTAAAAGATTACAAGATGATGTGCTCCAGAGAAAGAGCCCAGCCAGGAAACAAGGGACATTGCCCGGGAAGGAAACTTTGGCTCTGCCCCTGCTGCGCCCTTTTCCCCTTCTGCCGCGGAGGGATCCCAAGTCCCTGCCCGGGCCAAAAGGGGGGACGCACTGAGGCCTGGCTCATCTCTTCCTGCCCCGGAAGTACGGCTACTCTCCGCATTTCCCAAAGGGGTGAAGGCCCGACAAAATCCCCCCCCCTAGGCCCTGCGAGCAAGGGATCGACGCCGCCATGAAACCCCCGACACAGGACAGACACAAGGCCACACTCAACCGTGCTTCCGTGCCCCCGATCCGGTGAATGCAACGGGAACTTTTGCGATCCCTTTTTTTTGCTTAGTCCATCTGTTCAGAGGGCGGGTCACATCAGGAAATCCCGGGTTCCATCACCGCGCCCCTCCCCGCCTGGAAATCCCGGCAAAAAACCCCAAGCCCTCACATTCACATCGCCCTGTCTATCTTCCCCCTCCGGGCCGGCCTGCCCCTGATGCTTTCAACTGGGCCACACAGCGCACATCAACCGGGGTTTTTAAATTTTCAGCATCTTTTCCCCCGGGACCCCTTAGTGTGTAATGTATTTTTCATCCACTGTCTATTCGTGCATTGGTTAGTTGGTCGTCGGTTTTTGGGTTTGGGTTTGATTTACTTTTTGTCGCTGGAGCGAGGTCTGCCGTGGCCCTGGCTGCCAGGATCTCAAAAGACTGTCAAAACCTGGCGGGAATTCACAAGGTTTCCCCCCGAGCCGAATTGAGGCAAGCTACAAGGCTTCTGGAATCTCACATCTGCCCCGGCCCCTGCCCCCGTGCCTTCAGTGGGAAGTTGGATGTAAATTTGGGAAAACTTTCTCCCCACAGAAAGCAAACGTTCCATTCAACTGGTCACTGAATTAATTGCTGTCAAAACCTCCAGAATAAACTTGATCAATTCCTTTCCCTATAACCAGGCACCTGGGAAAGTGAGGAGGGGGGGGGTTTGGGTGGGGCGGAGGGGCAGAGCTTTTCGGGCCCAAAAAAGGGTATTCGGGGGTCCCGGGGGAATTTCAACAAACCCAAACCCAAACCCAAGAAGAAGAAGGAAAGGAAATCATAGAAAAATGAATAAACAAACAACAAAAAACAAACAAATAAATAAATACATAGAACAGCAGCAAGACAGCTGGGAAGGAAGCGGAAAGTGCTGTTTGAAGGAAGGGAAGGGGAATATTGAACATCGAGTCCCTGGGAGAAAAGCTGATGTTTGTGATACTAGAAAACGTGGTCTGCAAGCCCCGCGGGCCCCGCAGTAAGGACACGGAGCTGAGGGCAAGCAAAACCTGTGGCACGCACCCCGGAAGGAGTGGTGGCCATGTGACCCACAGGGCCCCCTTTTTCGGGAAAGGCGCACGTCCCCCCGGTCGGGCCGGACGAGCTTGGGGGGGAAAGCGAGGGGACCAGGGGAGGGATTCTTGGCGCCCAATGAGCGCGGGTGGCCAATGAGAAGCCCAGCGAGCCAAGAGGGCGGAGCCGGGAAAGGGGGGGCGGTGGGCAGTATATAAAGGCGCGCCGGCGCACGGGCGGCCGGCCAGTACCAATATTCGGAGGTCCTTGGAGAGCAGAATCCTGGGTGCTGGCAGGCGACCAGCGAGGAGACGAGGAGGATCCCGGAGGCCCCGTGCGGTGGGAGCGGCTTGCGCTGTGCCCAGACCCGGCTGGGGAACCACTGCGGAGCGAAGTCTTGAGAGCTACTGGGTGAGCCGCACCTGAGGGGAGCCACACCTCGCCACCAGCCACAGCAAGGGGATGGAGGAGAAGCGGTGCAGAGGGTCCCACGTGGAAGTGCCAGGTCCGCCTGGACATCAACCTTACCCACACAAGCAGCGAAAGCTTTGGAGAAACGCTCGGCCTTACCCATGACTCCACGCATCCCCGAGGGAGACCGGGCATCAGGAAGACCGTGAAGGGCTTGCGCAAACACGCGCTCCTGGGACCCTTGGGGGAGGGACTTGGTGGCCCGCTGGAAGAGCTGCTCGCAGGGCCCCGAAGCCCAGTGCGGAAGCAGGCACGGCAACTCTCCCCGAAGGAGGAGCGGCTGGGCTCCAGATGCCCCATCGCCCAGGCCCCGGGCAGCACAGGGCGCCAGGCGCTCCTGGTGACATGGAAAATGTTCCTCCTTCTCCCACCAGAGGAATGGCGTTGCTCCGTGCGGGGCAGCACTAGATGAGGCAGCACCCGGGGGAGCCAGAGTGCCAACTCTAAGACACCCTTCTACTCAGGACGCGGGCAGGCCGCCACTCCCTACAGGACGCCAGGGGGTCCAGCCCAGTGCACGGTGCGGCTCTCGAGCCCCCGCGGAGGAAGCAGGAGGACGACAGGAAGCGTGTTCCGCCTTGGAAGCCAGCGGAATGGGGCGGAATCCAGTCGGGTGCCCTCTCCGGACAAACCCACCCGCCCTCGCCGCTCCATGTGCCCTGGAGAAGAGCACAAGGAACTCCTTGTCCAGAGCCCCGAGGCTTACGGAGGCTTCACTGTCATCCCCCACGGACCCTGGACGGAGGACAAGCCCAGGGGCGGGAGACCTGGCGCCTGATCGACCGAGCTGCAGGACACTCCAAGCAGGGCTCCCAGCCATGGAGCCGCAGCAACCACCCGGGACGCTGCTGAGGCTCAGGGGCCCCAAGCCTGACATCCCAGCGATCCTTGCCACGCGTCACGCGTCCACCAGGCGCGGGCCTTCTCCCCCAACGGCAGGAGCCCTGTGCCGCAGGAAGGGGCAGCTGACTCCTGGGAAAGGCCAGCAGCTGCGGCTCAGTCTCCATTTTCTTCCCGCCCCAGTCCCAAAGCAGCCTCTGCTTGTTGGCCCTGGCCTCTTCACGGTCTCCCGCGGGCCAGCCCCCCAAAGGCGGCAGGGTCAGCACACGAAGAAAAACGCCGCCACTGCATGGCCAAGAGCAAAAAAGAGATTACAAGAAGATGTGCTCCAGGAGATGAGCCCGAGCTCAGGAAGCAAGGGACATTCCCCGGGGGAAGGAAACTGGGCTCTGCCCTCTGCTGCGCCTTTCACTGCTGCGGCTGGAAGGGATCCCAATCCTGCCCGGGCCAAGGGGGCACGCACTCAGGCCGTGGCTCACAGTCTTCCTGCCCAGGAAGTACGGGCTACTACCGGGCATTCCAAGGGAAGGCCAGACATATCCCCTGCTAAGCAACCTGGCGGGAGCAAGGACGACCCACCATGAAATCCCCAGACACAGGGACAGACGACAAGCCACACTGCAACCCACCGTGTTTTCCGTGCCCCACGATCCGGTGAAATTGCAACGGGAACTCGCGATCTCTCTTTTCGCTTAGTTCCATAACTGTTCAGAAGGGCAGGGACACATCAGGAAATCGAGATTCCAGACACACGCGCGCCCCCTTCTCGCCCTGAAGCGTGCAATCACTACTCACCCTCCACATTTCACATCGCCCTGTCTATCTCCCCGCAGCCCTGGCCAGCCTGCTCCTGATGCTTCAAACTGTGGCCACAAAGAAGCACATCTAACCGTGTTTAAGTTACAGCATCTTTCCACGGTACCCTTAGTTTGTAATGGTATTAATTCATCTCACTGTCTATTATCGTGCATTGGTTGGTTGGTCGGTCGTGTTTTTGGTTGGTTGATTTACTTATTGGTTCCTGGACGAGGTCTGCCGAGGCCCTGGCTGCCACGGATTCTCACAAGACTGTCTGAACTGGTCAGGGAATTCACAAGGATCCCTCCCGAAGCCCCGGATTGGAGGAAGCTACACAGGCTCTGGAACTTTCACCATCTGCCTCGCCCCCTGCCCCCCCCTGCGATGCCTTCATGTGGGGTAGCTGGATGATGAATGGGATACTTTCTAACCCACAGATAGCAACGTTTCCATTCTAAATGGTCACTGATTTTTTTTTATAAAAAAAAGTGCTGTGATACCTCCCAGAATAAACTTGATTCAATTCCTTTGCCTGAATAACCAGGCACCAGGGGAAATTTGAGCGGGGCGGGGTGGGGTGGGCCGGTAGGGGCAGAGCGTTTCAGGCTCCATAAAGTTATTCGGGGGGGTCCCCGAGGAATTTAAGGAACCCAACCAACAAAAGAAGAAGGAAGGAAAATCAGTAAGTACTGAATAAATAAACATACAAACAAACAAACAAATAAATAAATACATAAGAACAGCAGCAAAGCGACAGCTGGAAGGAAGCAGGATGTAGCTGTTTGAAGGAAGGAAGGGAATATCGAACATGAGTCCTGGGGAGAAGACGCTGATGTGTGATGACTGAATACGTGGCTCTGGGCCACAAAAAGCGCCGCAGGCCGCAGAGGAGTGACACGGAAGCTGAGGGCAGAGCACAACCTGTGGCACGCACCCGGAAGGATGGTGGGCATGTGGAGCACAGGCCTCCTTTCGTGGAAGGCGCACGTCCCCCTGGGTTCGGCCGGACCGAGCTTGTGGGGAAAAACGAGGGGACCAGGAGGATCTTGGCGCCCAAGGAGCGCGGGTGTCCAATGAGAAGCCCAGCGAGCCAAGAGGCGGAGCCTGGAAGGGGGCGGTGGGCAGTATATAAAGGCCCCGGCGCAACGGGCTGGCCCGGGCGCAGTAACCAGAGATGCGGAGTCTTGGAAGAGCATAATCCGGGTGCTGGGCAGGGCACCCAGCCGAGGAGACGAGGAGGATCCGCAGGAGCCCCCGGGAGGTGGGGAGCGTCTTGCGCTGTGCCCCCGGACCCGGCTGGGGAACCCCTGCGGGTAGCGAAGTCTTGAGAGCTAGCTGGGTGAGCCCGCAACCTGAAGGGGAGCCACTTACCCGCACCAGCCAGGCAAGGGGATGAGGAGAAAGGGGTGCTGAGGTCACGTGGAAGTGCCGAGGTCCCGCCTGGACATCAACCCGTACCCACAACCAGCATCGGAAAGCTTTGGAGAAACTCTTCGGCCTAACCCATGACTCCACGCATCCTGAGGGAACGGGCATCAGGAAGACCGTGAAGGGCATGCGCAAACACGCTCTCCTGGGACCTTGCGAGGGACTTGGCGGCCCGCTGGAAGAGGCTGCTCGGCAGGGCCCCGAAGCCCAGTGCTGAAGGCAGGCATGGGCACGAGTCCCCTAGGGAGGATCGGCTGGCTGCCCGGATCCCCCGATCGCCCAGGCCCCGGCAGCCAGGGCGCCAGGCGCTCCCTGGACATGGAAAGGGCCTCCTTCTCCCTCACCCAAGGACATGGCGTGCTCCTGTGCTGGCAAAACTAGATGAGGCTGCTGCACCCGGGGGAGCCAGAGTGCAAACTCTAAGACCACCCGTTACTCTGGACGCGGGCAGGCCGCCACCCTACAGGACGCCAGGCGTCCAGGCCCAGTGCACGGTGCCGCTCTCGATCCCCACGCGCGGGAAGAGCAGGAGGACGAGCAGTGAAGCGTGTCCCGCCTTGGAAGCAGCGGAATGGGGCGGAATCCTTTCGGGTGGCACTGCTTCCGGGACAAGCACTCCGCTGCGCTCGCCCTCGCATGCCCCTGGAGAAAAATCACAAGGAACTCCTTGCCGAGCCGCGAGGCCTTACGGAGGCTTCACTGCCCAAGGAGCCTTGACGGAGGATAAGCCCCAGGGACGGGAGACCTTGCGCAAGATCGACCCGAGGCTGCGGAACTCCCGAGCAGGGGCTCCAGCATGGAGCCGCAGCACTCCGGGACGCTGCTAGAGGCGCGGGGGCCCCAGACCTGACACCCCCAGGCGATCCTTGCCGCACTGCGGGGGGGGGGGGGGTCACGCGTCCACCAAGGCGGCAGCCTTCTCCCCCAAAGGCGGGGAGCACTGTCCGTGCAGGAGGCGGCTGACCCTGGGAAAGCCAGCAGCTGCGCTCAGTCTCCAGTCCCGCCCCAGTGCACCAAACAGCCTCTGCTTGTGCCCTGGCCTCTTCTCGGCCCCTCCCTGCGGGCCAGCGCCAAAGGCGGCAGGGTCGCACCACGACAATCGCCCCACTCAGCCAAGAGCAAAAAGAGATTACAAGAAGATGTGCTTCCCAGGAGAAGAGCCCAAGCTCAGAAGCAAGGGAACATTCCCGGGGAAGGAAACGGGCCTCTGCCCTCTGCTGCGACTTTCCACTGCTGCTAGCCGCTGGAAGGGATCCCAAGTCCCTTGCCCGGCCAAGGGGGCAACGCACTGAGGCCGTGGGCTCACAGTCTTCCTGCCCAGGAAGTACGTGGCTACTCTCCGGGCATTCCAAGCGTGAAGTCCAGACATATCCCCTCAGGCCTAGTCACCTGGCGGGAGCAAGGGATGCGGACAGCCGCCAATGAATCCACAGACACAGGTGACAGACACAAGGCCACACTGTCGTGCAACCGTGCTCGTGCCGCACGACCGGTGAATTTGCAACGGGAACTCGCGATCCCTTTTCGCTTAGTTCCATAGCTTTCATAGCAGGGACACAATCAGGAAATCGAGGATTTCCAGTCCAACCGCTCCCCCTCCTCGCCCTGGAAGTCATGCAATCACACACAGCCCTCACATTCAGCGCGCCCTGTCCTATCTTCCCCGCTGCCCTGGCCAGCCTTCTCCCTGATGCTTCCAAACTCTGTGCCACACAGCACACATCAAAACCGTGTTTAATTTACAGGCATCTTTTCCACGGTATCCCATAGTTTGTAATGGTATTATTCAGCTCACCGTGCTATTCCGTGTCATTGGTTTGGTTTGCGGTCGGGTTGTTTGGTTGTTGATTTAACTTATTGGTCGCTGGAGCGAGGGTCTTGGCCGTGGCCCTGGCTGCCCACGGATTCTCTCAAACTGTCCTGAACCTGGCAGGGAATTCACAAGTGATCCTCCCTAGGTCCGGATGTAGAAATTCTACACAGGTTTTCTGGAATCTTTCACAGCTGCCGGCCCCGGCCCCCAGCGTGCCTTCATGGGGGTAGTTGGATGATTACTGGATAACTTTCTTCTACCCACAGATAGCAACGTTTCCATTCTAACTGGTCCTGAATTAAATTGCATGTGCATACCTCCCAGAAATAAACTGATCAATCCTTTGCCTGAAAACCAGGCACCTAGGGAAATGTGAGGACGGGGCGGTGGGGTGGGGCTCGGGAGGCATTAGAGTTTCGGGCTCCATAAAGTTATTCTGGGGGGGGCCCGGAGGAATTTCAACGAACCAACCAACCAGAAGAAAGAGAAAGGAAATCTGTAAGGTAAATGAATTATAAACAAACAAACAAACAAACAAATAAATAAAGACATAAGAACCAGCAGCAAAGCGACAGCTGAAGGAAGCAGGATAGTATCTGTTTGAAGGAAGGAAGGGGGAATAATCGCACATCGATCCCAGGGAGAAAAGCTGATGTTGTGATACTAGAAAACTGGCTCTGCAAGCGCCGCAGGCCGCAGATGAGTGACACGGAGCTTAGGGCAGAGCACAACCTGTGGGCACGCTAGCCCGGAAGGAGTGGTGGGCATGAGTATGCACAGGGCCTCCTTTCGTGGAAGGCCACGTCCCCCAGGGTCTGGCCGACGAGATGTGGGGAAAGCTAGGGGACCAGGGGAGGGATCTTGGCGCCCAAGGAGCGCGGGTGCCAATGAAAATCCCAGCGAGCCAAGAGGTCGGAGCCTGGAAGGGGGCTGGTGGCGGTATATAAAGGTCCCGCGCAGGGCGGCCGGGCGCAGTACCAGAGATTCGGAGGGTCTTGGAAGAGCAGAATCCTGGTGCGTGGCATGCGACCACGAGGAGACGAGAGATCGCGAGGCCCCGGGAGTGGGAGCGGCTTGCGCTGTGCCCCAAGGACCCGCTGGGGAACCCCGCGGGAGCGAAGTCTTGAGAGCTAGCTGGGTGAGCCGCACCTGAGGGGAGCCACCCCGCACCATGCCAGGCAAGGATGGAGGAGCAGCGGGTGCTGAGGGGACACGTGAAAGTCCAGGGTCCCGCCGGGAACACAACCCGTACCCACACAGCAGCGAAAGCTTTGGAGAAACTCTCGGCCTTACCCATGACTCCACGCATCCTGAGGGAGACGGGCATCAGGAAGACCGTGAAGGGCTTGCGCAAACACGCGCTCCTGGGACCCCTGGGCGAGGGGGCTTGGCGGCCCGCTGAAGAGGCTGGCTCGGCAGGGCCCCCAAGCCCAGTGCGGAAAAGGCAGGCAAGGGCACGAGTCCCCGGGGAGGATGCGGCTGGGCTCCAGTATGCCCCATCGCCCCAGGCTCCGGGCAGCACAGGGCGCCAGGCGCTCCCTTGACATGGAAAGGGCCTGCCTTCTCCCCCACCAGAGGACATGGCGTGCTCCTGTGCTGGCAGATCTAATGAGGCTGCACCCGGGGGAGCCAGAGTGCACTCTAAACACCCGTCTACTCTGGACTAGGGCAGGGCCGCCACTCCCGACAGGACGCCAGGCGTCCAGCCCAGTGGCACGTGCCGCTCTCGAGCCCCACCGCGGGAGGAGCAGGAGGACGAGCAAGGAAGCGTGTTCCCCGCCTTGGAAGCCAAAGCGGAATGGGGGGGAATCCTGTCGGGTGGCCCCTCCGGACAGCACCCGCCCTCGCCGCTCCATTGCCCTGGAGAAAAATCAACAAGGAACTCTCCTTGGCGAGCGCGAGGCTACAGGAGGCCTTCACTGCCACGAGTCCCCCCCCCCCCTTGACGGAGGAGAAGCCCCCAGGGGCGGGACATCCTGGCGGCCAGATCGACCCGATGCTGAGGACTCTCCAGAGCAGGGGCCCCCAGCATGGAGCGCACAGCACCCGGGACGGCTGCTTAGGCGCAGGGGCCCCTCCAGAGCCTGACATCCCAGGCGATCCTTGCCACGGCGTCACGCGTTCCACTCAGGCGGCAGCCTTCTCCCCTAACAAAGGCAGGAGCAACTGTGCCGCAGGAGGGCGGCTAACCCTGGAAAGCCAGCAGCTGCGCTCAGTCTCCAGGCCGCCCCAGTGCCCAAACCAGCCTCTGCTTGTGCCCTGTCCTCTCACGGGCTCCCTGCGGGCCAGAGCCCAAATGCGGCATTGGTCAGCACCAAGATAATCGCCCCACTCATGCCCAAGAGCAAAAGAGATAACAAGAGATGTGCTCCAGGAATGAGCCCTAGTCTCAGGAGAGCAAGGACATTGCCCGGGGAAGGTCACTGGCTCGCCCTCCTGCTGCGCCTTTCCACAGCGGGCCGCTGGAAGGGATCCCAAGTCCCTGCCCGGGCCCAGGGGGCAAGCCCTGAAGCCGTGGCTCACAGTCTTCTGCCCAGGAAGTTACGCTACGCTCCGGGCATTCCAAGGCGTTGAAGGCCAGACATATCCCCCGCCTAGGCACCTGGCGGAGCAAGGGATGCTGACTGCCGCCATGAATTTCCACAGACACAGGGACAGACACAAGGCCCCACTGCAAAAACCGTGCTTCCGTGCCCCCGATCCGGTGAATTTGCAACGGGAACTCGCGATCCCTTTCGCTTATTTTCCATAGCTGTTTTCAGAGGGCTGGGTCACATCAGGAAATCGAGGATTCCAGTCACCCGCCCCCCATCCTCGCCCAGGTAACTCAGGCAATCATCACACAGCCCTCACAATTCACATCGACATCGCCCTGTCTAGCTTCCCCGCTGCCCTGGCAGCCTGCTTCCCTGATGCTTCCAAACTGTGGCACACAGCAGCACACCCAACCGTGTTTATTTACAGGCATCTTTTCCACGCTACCTTAGTGTTGTAATGGTAGTATTCATCATCACTGCTATTCGGTGCATTGGTTGGTCGGTCGGGCGGTTGTTTGGTTGGTTGATTTACTATTTGGCCGCTGAGCAGGGTCTCGCCGTGGACCTGGGCTGCCACGGATCTCACAAGACTGTCTGAACCTGGCAGGGAATTCACAAGGATCCTCCCGAGTGCCGCAATGGAGGCGACTACACAGGCTTCTGGAATCTTTTCACCTCTTCTTTCATGTGGGTATTTTGGATGTGAAGGGATATTTTCAAACCCACAAAATAGCAACGTTTCCCATTCTACCTGGTCACTGAATTAAATTGCATGTGCATACCCCCAGAATAAACTTGATCCTTAAAATTTGGGTTTATAACCGGCCCAAGGGAAATGTGAGGGCCGGGGGGGGGTGGGGGGGGGGGCCAGGGAGGGGCCGAGGGGTTTTTGGCCCCCATAAAGGGTTTTGGGGGGTCCCGGGGGGGTTTAAGAAAAACCCCAAAAAGAAGGGGGAAAAGGAAATCAGTAAGTAAAAGAATAAAAAAAAAAAACAAACAAACAAACAAAATAAAAAAATAAATACATAAGAACGCACAAAGCGAAGCTTTGGGGAAAAGGGAAACGGATGTAGCTGTTTGAAGGAAGGGGGAGGGGAATATTGAACATTTGAGTCTCTGTGGGGGAAGAAATGATGTTGTGATTACTAGAAAACGTGGGTCTGCAAGCGCCGCAAAGGGCCCCAGATGAGTGAAACGGAGCTGAAAGGGGAGAGACACAAACCTGTGGCAAGCAGCCCGTAAGGGAGTGGGGGGCAAAGTTGGGGGCCAGGGCCCTCCTTTCATGGGAAAGGGGCACGTTTCCCCCCGGGTCTGGCCGGGCCCAGCTTGGGGGGAAACGAGGGGGCCAGGGGGGGGATCTTGGGGCCCAAGGCCCCGGGGGGGCCAATGAGAAGCCCACGAGCCAAGAGGGGAGCCTGGGAAAGGGGGGGGTGGGCAGTATAAATAAAGGTCCGGGGCACGGGCCCCCGGGCCCCAGTTCCAGAGATTCGGGAGGTCTTGGAAGAGCCGAAAACCGGGGGGCTGGGCAAAGGGGACCAGCGAGGAACCAGGAGGGTCGCGGAGGCCCCGGGAGGTGGGAGCGCTTCGCTGTGGGCCCCAAACCCGGGGGGGAAACCCCTGCGGGGGCAAGTTTTTGAGACTAGCTGGGGGGGAGGGCCCACCTGGGGAGCCCCCCTCCTCGCACCAGCCCGGCAAGGGGATTTGGGGGGGAGAAGCGGGGGCTGAGGGGCAAAGGGAAGTGCCAGGGCCGCCCGGACATCAACCCGTACCCCACAAGCCCGCGGAAAGCTTTTGGGGAAACCCGGGCCCTTACCCATACTCCACGCACCGAGGGAAAACGGGGGATCAGGAAGACCGGAAGGGCTTGCGCAAACACGCCTCCTGGGGCCCCTTTTGGGGGGAGGACCGGGGGGGCCCGCTGGGAAAGGGTGGGTCGGCAAGGGCCCCCCAAGCCCAGTGCGGAAGGCAGGGACGGCAACCCACTTTCCCCCAGGAGGAGGGGGCTGGGGTCCAGGATGCCCCATCGCCCAGGGGCCCCCGGGGAGCACAGGGGGGCCAGGGGGCTCCCTTGGGCATGGAAAGGGCCCCTTCTCCCCACCAAAGGACATGGCGTGCTCCGGGGCGGGGGAAACAGATGGGGCCCGGGACCCGGGGGGGCCAGAGTGCCTCTAAAACACCCTTTTACTCTGGGCGCGGGCAGGGCCCCCTCCCACAGGGAAGCCAGCGTCCCCCCAGTGCACGGTGCCGCTCTCGAGCCCCACGCGGGGAGCAGGGGGAACCCCGGAAGCGGGGTTCCGCCTTGGAAGCCCGCGGAAAGGGGGGAATCCTGTTGGGTGGCCCTCCCGAAAAAGCCCCCGCCCCCCCCGCTCCAAAGCCCTGGAGAAAAAGTCACAAGGAACTCCCCGCCGAGCCGCTGGGTTACGGAGGGGTTCACTGCCACGGAGCCTTGGAAAGGAGGAGAAGCCCCCGGGGGGGAAAAACCTGGGGCCCAAACGACCCGAGGCCGCAGGGCCTCCAAGCAAGGGGTCCCACATGGAGCCGCAAAAACCCCCCCGGGAAAGGGTGCGAAGGGGGCAAAAGGGGCCCCAACCTGACATCCCAGGCGATCCTTTCCCCAAAGGCGTACGCGTCCACCGGGCCCGGCAGCCTTCTCCCCCAAAGACGGGAAAGACGTGCGCGGGAGGGGCGGCTGACCCGGGAAAATGCCGGGCAGCTGCGGCTCAGTCTCCACCCCCCCCCATGCCCAAACCAGCCCCCTGTTTGGGGCCCTGGCCTTTTTCAAACGGGCCCCCCCCCTGCGGGCCGCCCCCAAAGGGGGGCAGGGTCAGCACCAGAAAATCGCCCCACTCATGGCCAAAGAATAAGAGATTACAAAAAAGATGTGTTTCCAGGAGATGAGCCCAGCTCGGGAAGCAAGGGACATTCCCCGGGGGAAGGGAAAACGGGCTCTGCCCTCTCCCTGCCCCTTTTTCCACGCTTGCCCGCGGGAAGGGACCCCCAAGTCCCTCCCCGGGGCCCAAGGGGGGGCCACCACTGGGGGCCGGGGCCACAGCCCTTTCCTGCCCAGGAATACGGGCTATTCCCCGGGGCCATTCCAGGCGGAAGGCCAGACAAACCCCCGCCGGGGAACCTGGGGGGAGAAAGGGAGGGCGGACGCCGCCATGAATCCACAGAAAACAGGGCCCAACAAAAGGGCCACACGGAAACCCGTGCTTCCGGCCCCACGACCCCGGTGAATTTGCAACGGGAACTTACATCCCTTTTCGTTTTAAGCCATAGCGTTCAGGGGGCAGGGTCCCATCGGGAAATCGGGTTTCCAGTAAACCCCGCGCCCCCTCCTCGCCCTGGAACTCCAGTGAAAATCAAAACCCACCCAGCCCTCACATTCACATCCCCCTTTTCCCTATCTTCCCCCGCTGCCCTGCCAGCCTGCTCCCCGATGCTTCCAAACTGTGGGCCCCACACAGCACACCCCCAAACCCTGTTTTAAATTTTCAGGCCCAAAACTTTTTTCCCCGCTAAACCCCCTTTGTTTGTAATGGTAAATTATTCATCTCACTGTCAAATTCCCTGCATTGGTTGGTCGGTTTGGGCGGTTGTTTGGTTGGTTGATTTAAATTATTGGCCGCTGGAACGAGGGTCCGCCGTGGCCCTGGGTGCCACCGGGTCTCACAAACTGTCTGAACCCGGCAGGGGAAATTTCCCCAAGGATCCTCCCGAGTGGGCCCAATTTGGGGGGCAAGCTGGGCAAAGGGTTCTGGGGAAACTTTCACATCTGCCCTTCCCCTGCCCCCGCTGCCTTCATGTGGGGAGTTGGGATGAATGGGATACTTTCACCCCCGGATAGCAACGTTTCCATCAAACCCGGGCCCCGAATTAAATTGCATGTGCCCTACCCCCAGAATAAACTTGATCCCCTTAATTTGCCTGAAAACCAGGCACCCAGGGAAAATGTGAGGACGGGGGCGGGGTGGGGGGGGCAGGGAGGGGCCAAAAGCGGTTTTTGGGGGCCCCTAAAGTTTTTCTTGGGGGGGCCGGAGGAATTTAAAAGAACCAACCAACCAAAAAGAAGAAGGAAAGGAAATCAGTAAGTAAATGAATAAAAAATCAAACAAACAAAAAAAACAAACAAAAAAAAAATACATAAGAAAACCCGCAAAAACGACAGCTGGGAAAGGAAACAGGGTAGTAGGCTGTTTTTTAAGGAAGGGAAGGAGGGGAATATTTGAACATCCCAGTCTCTTGGGGGGAGAAGAAACTGATGTTTTTTGGGTGACAAAAAAAGGGGGCTCTGCAAGCGCCGCAAGGGCCCCCGGGGAGTGACACGGAGCTGAGGGCAGAGCACAAACCCGTTTGGCCCAAAGCAGGGCCCCTGAAATAAGGTTGGGCCCTGTGGAGCCAGGGCCTCCTTTCAAGAAGGCGCACGTCCCCCTGGGGCTGGCCGGGCGAGCTTGTGGGGGAAAGCGAGGGGAAACCCGGGGGGGGGATCTTGGCCCCCAAGGAACGCGGGGGGCCAATTAGAAGCCAGCAGCCAAGAGGGGGGAGCCTGGGGGAAAGGGGGGGGTGGGCAGTATAAAAAAAGGGCCCGGGGCACGGGGGGGCCGGGCGCATTTCCAGAGATTCTTTAAATTTTTGGGAAAAGCCAAAACCTGGGTGCTGGGGAGGCGACCAGCGAGGGGACCAGGGGGATCGCGGAGCCCCCGGGGGGTGGGAGGGCTTGCGCTGGCCCCCGGACCCGGGGGGGAACCCCTGCGGGGGCGAAGTCTTGAGGCTAGCTGGGAGAGCCGCACCGGGGGGGAGCCCTCCTCGCACCAGCCCCGGCCCAAAGGGGATGGGGGGAGAAGCGGGTTCTGAGGGTCACGTGGAATTTCCAGGTCCGCCTGGACATCAA
>CM070791.1:897118-948540 GCA_036346955.1 Dipus sagitta | reverse complement strand
AGTGCACTCTAAGACACCCGGCTACTCTGGACGCGGGCAGGGCCGCCACTCCCTACAGGACGCCAGGCGTCCAGCCCAGTGCACGGTGCCGCTCTCGAGCCCCACGCGGGAGGAGCAGGAGGACGAGCAGGAAGCGTGTTCCGCCTTGGAAGCCAGCGGAATGGGGCGGAATCCTGTCGGGTGGCCCTCTCCGGACAAGCACCCGCCCTCGCCGCTCCATGCCCTGGAGAAAAGTCACAAGGAACTCCTTGCCGAGCCGCGTGGCTTACGGAGGCTTCACTGCCACGGAGCCTTGACGGAGGAGAAGCCCCAGGGGCGGGAGACCTGGCGCCAGATCGACCCGAGGCTGCAGGACTCTCCAGAGCAGGGGCTCCCAGCATGGAGCCGCAGCACCCGGGACGCTGCTGAGGCGCAGGGGCCCCAGAGCCTGACATCCCAGGCGATCCTTGCCAACGGCGGGACGCGTCCACCAGGCGGCAGCCTTCTCCCCCAAAGACAGGAGCACTGTGCCGCAGGAGGGGCGGCTGACCCTGGGAAAGCCAGCAGCTGCGGCTCAGTCTCCAGTCCCGCCCCAGTGCCCAAACCAGCCTCTGCTTGTGCCCTGGCCTCTTCACGGGCTCCCTGCGGGCCAGCGCCCAAAGGCGGCAGGGTCAGCACCAAGAAAATCGCCCCACTCATGGCCAAGAGCATAAGAGATTACAAGAAGATGTGCTCCAGGAGATGAGCCCAGCTCAGGAAGCAAGGGACATTGCCCGGGGAAGGAAACTGGGCTCTGCCCTCTGCTGCGCCTTTCCACTGCTGCCGCTGGAAGGGATCCCAAGTCCCTGCCCGGGCCAAGGGGGCACGCACTGAGGCCGTGGCTCACAGTCTTCCTGCCCAGGAAGTACGGGCTACTCTCCGGGCATTCCAAGGCGTGAAGGCCAGACATATCCCCCGCCTAGGCACCTGGCGGGAGCAAGGGATGCGGACGCCGCCATGAATCCACAGACACAGGGACAGACACAAGGCCACACTGCAACCGTGCTTCCGTGCCCCACGATCCGGTGAATTTGCAACGGGAACTCGCGATCCCTTTTCGCTTAGTTCCATAGCTGTTCAGAGGGCAGGGTCACATCAGGAAATCGAGGATTCCAGTCACCGCGCCCCCTCCTCGCCCTGGAACTCAGTGCAATCACACACAGCCCTCACATTCACATCGCCCTGTCTATCTTCCCCGCTGCCCTGGCCAGCCTGCTCCCTGATGCTTCCAAACTGTGGCCACACAGCAGCACACCCAACCGTGTTTAATTTACAGGCATCTTTTCCACGCTATCCCTTAGTTTGTAATGGTAGTTATTCATCTCACTGTCTATTCGTGCATTGGTTGGTTGGTCGGTCGGTTGTTTGGTTGGTTGATTTACTTATTGGTCGCTGGAGCGAGGGTCTCGCCGTGGCCCTGGCTGCCACGGATCTCACAAGACTGTCTGAACCTGGCAGGGAATTCACAAGGATCCTCCCGAGGGCCGGAATTGGAGGCAAGCTGCACAGGCTTCTGGAATCTTTCACATCTGCCCGGCCCCTGCCCCCGCGTGCCTTCATGTGGGTAGTTGGATGATGAATGGGATACTTTCTACCCACAGATAGCAACGTTTCCATTCTACCTGGTCACTGAATTAAATTGGATGTGCATACCTCCCAGAATAAACTTGATCAATTCCTTTGCCTGATAACCAGGCACCTAGGGAAATGTGAGGACGGGGCGGGGTGGGGTGGGGGCCGGGAGGGGCAGAGCGTTTGGGGCTCCATAAAGTTATTCTGGGGGGTCCCGGAGGAATTTCAACGAACCAACCAACCAAGAAGAAGAAGGAAAGGAAATCAGTAAGTAAATGAATAAATAAACAAACAAACAAACAAACAAATAAATAAATACATAAGAACAGCAGCAAAGCGACAGCTGGGAAAGGAAGCAGGATAGTAGCTGTTTGAAGGAAGGGAAGGGGAATATTCGAACATCGAGTCCCTGGGGGAGAAGAAGCTGATGTTGTGATGACTAGAAAACGTGGCTCTGCAAGCGCCGCAGGCCGCAGATGAGTGACACGGAGCTGAGGGCAGAGCACAACCTGTGGCACGCAGCCCGTGAAGGAGTGGTGGGCATGTGGAGCACAGGGCCTCCTTTCGTGGAAGGCGCACGTCCCCCTGGGTCTGGCCGGACGAGCTTGTGGGGGAAAGCGAGGGGACCAGGGGAGGGATCTTGGCGCCCAAGGAGCGCGGGTGGCCAATGAGAAGCCCAGCGAGCCAAGAGGGCGGAGCCTGGAAGGGGGCGGTGGGCAGTATATAAAGGCCCGGCGCACGGGCGGGCCGGGCGCAGTACCAGAGATTCGGGAGGTCTTGGAAGAGCAGAATCCTGGGTGCTGGGCAGGCGACCAGCGAGGAGACGAGGAGGATCGCGGAGGCCCCGGGAGGTGGGAGCGGCTTGCGCTGTGCCCAGGACCCGGCTGGGGAACCCCTGCGGGAGCGAAGTCTTGAGAGCTAGCTGGGGAGAGCCGCACCTGAGGGGAGCCACTCCTCGCACCAGCCAGGCAAGGGGATGGAGGAGAAGCGGGTGCTGAGGGTCACGTGGAAGTGCCAGGTCCGCCTGGACATCAACCCGTACCCACACAAGCAGCGGAAAGCTTTGGAGAAACTCTCGGCCTTACCCATGACTCCACGCATCCTGAGGGAGACGGGCATCAGGAAGACCGTGAAGGGCTTGCGCAAACACGCGCTCCTGGGACCCTTGGCGAGGGACTTGGCGGCCCGCTGGAAGAGGCTGGCTCGGCAGGGCCCCGAAGCCCAGTGCGGAAGGCAGGCATCGGCACGACTCCCCGAGGGAGGAGCGGCTGGGCTCCAGGATGCCCCATCGCCCAGGCCCCGGGCAGCACAGGGCGCCAGGCGCTCCCTGGACATGGAAAGGGCCTCCTTCTCCCCACCAGAGGACATGGCGTGCTCCTGTGCTGGGGCAGAACTAGATGAGGCTGCACCCGGGGGAGCCAGAGTGCACTCTAAGACACCCGTCTACTCTGGACGCGGGCAGGGCCGCCACTCCCTACAGGACGCCAGGCGTCCAGCCCAGTGCACGGTGCCGCTCTCGAGCCCCACGCGGGAGGAGCAGGAGGACGAGCAGGAAGCGTGTTCCGCCTTGGAAGCCAGCGGAATGGGGCGGAATCCTGTCGGGTGGCCCTCTCCGGACAAGCACCCGCCCTCGCCGCTCCATGCCCTGGAGAAAAGTCACAAGGAACTCCTTGCCGAGCCGCGTGGCTTACGGAGGCTTCACTGCCACGGAGCCTTGACGGAGGAGAAGCCCCAGGGGCGGGAGACCTGGCGCCAGATCGACCCGAGGCTGCAGGACTCTCCAGAGCAGGGGCTCCCAGCATGGAGCCGCAGCACCCGGGACGCTGCTGAGGCGCAGGGGCCCCAGAGCCTGACATCCCAGGCGATCCTTGCCAACGGCGGGACGCGTCCACCAGGCGGCAGCCTTCTCCCCCAAAGACAGGAGCACTGTGCCGCAGGAGGGGCGGCTGACCCTGGGAAAGCCAGCAGCTGCGGCTCAGTCTCCAGTCCCGCCCCAGTGCCCAAACCAGCCTCTGCTTGTGCCCTGGCCTCTTCACGGGCTCCCTGCGGGCCAGCGCCCAAAGGCGGCAGGGTCAGCACCAAGAAAATCGCCCCACTCATGGCCAAGAGCATAAGAGATTACAAGAAGATGTGCTCCAGGAGATGAGCCCAGCTCAGGAAGCAAGGGACATTGCCCGGGGAAGGAAACTGGGCTCTGCCCTCTGCTGCGCCTTTCCACTGCTGCCGCTGGAAGGGATCCCAAGTCCCTGCCCGGGCCAAGGGGGCACGCACTGAGGCCGTGGCTCACAGTCTTCCTGCCCAGGAAGTACGGGCTACTCTCCGGGCATTCCAAGGCGTGAAGGCCAGACATATCCCCCGCCTAGGCACCTGGCGGGAGCAAGGGATGCGGACGCCGCCATGAATCCACAGACACAGGGACAGACACAAGGCCACACTGCAACCGTGCTTCCGTGCCCCACGATCCGGTGAATTTGCAACGGGAACTCGCGATCCCTTTTCGCTTAGTTCCATAGCTGTTCAGAGGGCAGGGTCACATCAGGAAATCGAGGATTCCAGTCACCGCGCCCCCTCCTCGCCCTGGAACTCAGTGCAATCACACACAGCCCTCACATTCACATCGCCCTGTCTATCTTCCCCGCTGCCCTGGCCAGCCTGCTCCCTGATGCTTCCAAACTGTGGCCACACAGCAGCACACCCAACCGTGTTTAATTTACAGGCATCTTTTCCACGCTATCCCTTAGTTTGTAATGGTAGTTATTCATCTCACTGTCTATTCGTGCATTGGTTGGTTGGTCGGTCGGTTGTTTGGTTGGTTGATTTACTTATTGGTCGCTGGAGCGAGGGTCTCGCCGTGGCCCTGGCTGCCACGGATCTCACAAGACTGTCTGAACCTGGCAGGGAATTCACAAGGATCCTCCCGAGGGCCGGAATTGGAGGCAAGCTGCACAGGCTTCTGGAATCTTTCACATCTGCCCGGCCCCTGCCCCCGCGTGCCTTCATGTGGGTAGTTGGATGATGAATGGGATACTTTCTACCCACAGATAGCAACGTTTCCATTCTACCTGGTCACTGAATTAAATTGGATGTGCAGTACCTCCCAGAATAAACTTGATCAATTCCTTTGCCTGATAACCAGGCACCTAGGGAAATGTGAGGACGGGGCGGGGTGGGGTGGGGCCGGGAGGGGCAGAGCGTTTGGGGCTCCATAAAGTTATTCTGGGGGGTCCCGGAGGAATTTCAACGAACCAACCAACCAAGAAGAAGAAGGAAAGGAAATCAGTAAGTAAATGAATAAATAAATAAACAAACAAACAAACAAACAAATAAATAAATACATAAGAACAGCAGCAAAGCGACAGCTGGGAAAGGAAGCAGGATAGTAGCTGTTTGAAGGAAGGGAAGGGGAATATTCGAACATCGAGTCCCTGGGGGAGAAGAAGCTGATGTTGTGATGACTAGAAAACGTGGCTCTGCAAGCGCCGCAGGCCGCAGATGAGTGACACGGAGCTGAGGGCAGAGCACAACCTGTGGCACGCAGCCCGTGAAGGAGTGGTGGGCATGTGGAGCACAGGGCCTCCTTTCGTGGAAGGCGCACGTCCCCCTGGGTCTGGCCGGACGAGCTTGTGGGGGAAAGCGAGGGGACCAGGGGAGGGATCTTGGCGCCCAAGGAGCGCGGGTGGCCAATGAGAAGCCCAGCGAGCCAAGAGGGCGGAGCCTGGAAGGGGGCGGTGGGCAGTATATAAAGGCCCGGCGCACGGGCGGGCCGGGCGCAGTACCAGAGATTCGGGAGGTCTTGGAAGAGCAGAATCCTGGGTGCTGGGCAGGCGACCAGCGAGGAGACGAGGAGGATCGCGGAGGCCCCGGGAGGTGGGAGCGGCTTGCGCTGTGCCCAGGACCCGGCTGGGGAACCCCTGCGGGAGCGAAGTCTTGAGAGCTAGCTGGGGAGAGCCGCACCTGAGGGGAGCCACTCCTCGCACCAGCCAGGCAAGGGGATGGAGGAGAAGCGGGTGCTGAGGGTCACGTGGAAGTGCCAGGTCCGCCTGGACATCAACCCGTACCCACACAAGCAGCGGAAAGCTTTGGAGAAACTCTCGGCCTTACCCATGACTCCACGCATCCTGAGGGAGACGGGCATCAGGAAGACCGTGAAGGGCTTGCGCAAACACGCGCTCCTGGGACCCTTGGCGAGGGACTTGGCGGCCCGCTGGAAGAGGCTGGCTCGGCAGGGCCCCGAAGCCCAGTGCGGAAGGCAGGCATCGGCACGACTCCCCGAGGGAGGAGCGGCTGGGCTCCAGGATGCCCCATCGCCCAGGCCCCGGGCAGCACAGGGCGCCAGGCGCTCCCTGGACATGGAAAGGGCCTCCTTCTCCCCACCAGAGGACATGGCGTGCTCCTGTGCTGGGGCAGAACTAGATGAGGCTGCACCCGGGGGAGCCAGAGTGCACTCTAAGACACCCGTCTACTCTGGACGCGGGCAGGGCCGCCACTCCCTACAGGACGCCAGGCGTCCAGCCCAGTGCACGGTGCCGCTCTCGAGCCCCACGCGGGAGGAGCAGGAGGACGAGCAGGAAGCGTGTTCCGCCTTGGAAGCCAGCGGAACGGGGCGGAATCCTGTCGGGTGGCCCTCTCCGGACAAGCACCCGCCCTCGCCGCTCCATGCCCTGGAGAAAAGTCACAAGGAACTCCTTGCCGAGCCGCGTGGCTTACGGCGGCTTCACTGCCACGGAGCCTTGACGGAGGAGAAGCCCCAGGGGCGGGAGACCTGGCGCCAGATCGACCCGAGGCTGCAGGACTCTCCAGAGCAGGGGCTCCCAGCATGGAGCCGCAGCACCCGGGACGCTGCTGAGGCGCAGGGGCCCCAGAGCCTGACATCCCAGGCGATCCTTGCCAACGGCGGGACGCGTCCACCAGGCGGCAGCCTTCTCCCCCAAAGACAGGAGCACTGTGCCGCAGGAGGGGCGGCTGACCCTGGGAAAGCCAGCAGCTGCGGCTCAGTCTCCAGTCCCGCCCCAGTGCCCAAACCAGCCTCTGCTTGTGCCCTGGCCTCTTCACGGGCTCCCTGCGGGCCAGCGCCCAAAGGCGGCAGGGTCAGCACCAAGAAAATCGCCCCACTCATGGCCAAGAGCATAAGAGATTACAAGAAGATGTGCTCCAGGAGATGAGCCCAGCTCAGGAAGCAAGGGACATTGCCCGGGGAAGGAAACTGGGCTCTGCCCTCTGCTGCGCCTTTCCACTGCTGCCGCTGGAAGGGATCCCAAGTCCCTGCCCGGGCCAAGGGGGCACGCACTGAGGCCGTGGCTCACAGTCTTCCTGCCCAGGAAGTACGGGCTACTCTCCGGGCATTCCAAGGCGTGAAGGCCAGACATATCCCCCGCCTAGGCACCTGGCGGGAGCAAGGGATGCGGACGCCGCCATGAATCCACAGACACAGGGACAGACACAAGGCCACACTGCAACCGTGCTTCCGTGCCCCACGAGCCGGTGAATTTGCAAGGGGAACTCGCGATCCCTTTTCGCTTAGTTCCATAGCTGTTCAGAGGGCAGGGTCACATCAGGAAATCGAGGATTCCAGTCACCGCGCCCCCTCCTCGCCCTGGAACTCAGTGCAATCACACACAGCCCTCACATTCACATCGCCCTGTCTATCTTCCCCGCTGCCCTGGCCAGCCTGCTCCCTGATGCTTCCAAACTGTGGCCACACAGCAGCACACCCAACCGTGTTTAATTTACAGGCATCTTTTCCACGCTATCCCTTAGTTTGTAATGGTAGTTATTCATCTCACTGTCTATTCGTGCATTGGTTGGTTGGTCGGTCGGTTGTTTGGTTGGTTGATTTACTTATTGGTCGCTGGAGCGAGGGTCTCGCCGTGGCCCTGGCTGCCACGGATCTCACAAGACTGTCTGAACCTGGCAGGGAATTCACAAGGATCCTCCCGAGGGCCGGAATTGGAGGCAAGCTGCACAGGCTTCTGGAATCTTTCACATCTGCCCGGCCCCTGCCCCCGCGTGCCTTCGTGTGGGTAGTTGGATGATGAATAGGATACTTTCTACCCACAGATAGCAACGTTTCCATTCTACCTGGTCACTGAATTAAATTGGATGTGCGTACCTCCCAGAATAAACTTGATCAATTCCTTTGCCTGATAACCAGGCACCTAGGGAAATGTGAGGACGGGGCGGGGTGGGGTGGGGCCGGGAGGGGCAGAGCGTTTGGGGCTCCATAAAGTTATTCTCGGGGGTCCCGGAGGAATTTCAACGAACCAACCAACCAAGAAGAAGAAGGAAAGGAAATCAGTAAGTAAATGAATAAATAAACAAACAAACAAACAAACAAATAAATAAATACATAAGAACAGCAGCAAAGCGACAGCTGGGAAAGGAAGCAGGATAGTAGCTGTTTGAAGGAAGGGAAGGGGAATATTCGAACATCGAGTCCCTGGGGGAGAAGAAGCTGATGTTGTGATGACTAGAAAACGTGGCTCTGCAAGCGCCGCAGGCCGCAGATGAGTGACACGGAGCTGAGGGCAGAGCACAACCTGTGGCACGCAGCCCGTGAAGGAGTGGTGGGCATGTGGAGCACAGGGCCTCCTTTCGTGGAAGGCGCACGTCCCCCTGGGTCTGGCCGGACGAGCTTGTGGGGGAAAGCGAGGGGACCAGGGGAGGGATCTTGGCGCCCAAGGAGCGCGGGTGGCCAATGAGAAGCCCAGCGAGCCAAGAGGGCGGAGCCTGGAAGGGGGCGGTGGGCAGTATATAAAGGCCCGGCGCACGGGCGGGCCGGGCGCAGTACCAGAGATTCGGGAGGTCTTGGAAGAGCAGAATCCTGGGTGCTGGGCAGGCGACCAGCGAGGAGACGAGGAGGATCGCGGAGGCCCCGGGAGGTGGGAGCGGCTTGCGCTGTGCCCAGGACCCGGCTGGGGAACCCCTGCGGGAGCGAAGTCTTGAGAGCTAGCTGGGGAGAGCCGCACCTGAGGGGAGCCACTCCTCGCACCAGCCAGGCAAGGGGATGGAGGAGAAGCGGGTGCTGAGGGTCACGTGGAAGTGCCAGGTCCGCCTGGACATCAACCCGTACCCACACAAGCAGCGGAAAGCTTTGGAGAAACTCTCGGCCTTACCCATGACTCCACGCATCCTGAGGGAGACGGGCATCAGGAAGACCGTGAAGGGCTTGCGCAAACACGCGCTCCTGGGACCCTTGGCGAGGGACTTGGCGGCCCGCTGGAAGAGGCTGGCTCGGCAGGGCCCCGAAGCCCAGTGCGGAAGGCAGGCATCGGCACGACTCCCCGAGGGAGGAGCGGCTGGGCTCCAGGATGCCCCATCGCCCAGGCCCCGGGCAGCACAGGGCGCCAGGCGCTCCCTGGACATGGAAAGGGCCTCCTTCTCCCCACCAGAGGACATGGCGTGCTCCTGTGCTGGGGCAGAACTAGATGAGGCTGCACCCGGGGGAGCCAGAGTGCACTCTAAGACACCCGTCTACTCTGGACGCGGGCAGGGCCGCCACTCCCTACAGGACGCCAGGCGTCCAGCCCAGTGCACGGTGCCGCTCTCGAGCCCCACGCGGGAGGAGCAGGAGGACGAGCAGGAAGCGTGTTCCGCCTTGGAAGCCAGCGGAATGGGGCGGAATCCTGTCGGGTGGCCCTCTCCGGACAAGCACCCGCCCTCGCCGCTCCATGCCCTGGAGAAAAGTCACAAGGAACTCCTTGCCGAGCCGCGTGGCTTACGGAGGCTTCACTGCCACGGAGCCTTGACGGAGGAGAAGCCCCAGGGGCGGGAGACCTGGCGCCAGATCGACCCGAGGCTGCAGGACTCTCCAGAGCAGGGGCTCCCAGCATGGAGCCGCAGCACCCGGGACGCTGCTGAGGCGCAGGGGCCCCAGAGCCTGACATCCCAGGCGATCCTTGCCAACGGCGGGACGCGTCCACCAGGCGGCAGCCTTCTCCCCCAAAGACAGGAGCACTGTGCCGCAGGAGGGGCGGCTGACCCTGGGAAAGCCAGCAGCTGCGGCTCAGTCTCCAGTCCCGCCCCAGTGCCCAAACCAGCCTCTGCTTGTGCCCTGGCCTCTTCACGGGCTCCCTGCGGGCCAGCGCCCAAAGGCGGCAGGGTCAGCACCAAGAAAATCGCCCCACTCATGGCCAAGAGCATAAGAGATTACAAGAAGATGTGCTCCAGGAGATGAGCCCAGCTCAGGAAGCAAGGGACATTGCCCGGGGAAGGAAACTGGGCTCTGCCCTCTGCTGCGCCTTTCCACTGCTGCCGCTGGAAGGGATCCCAAGTCCCTGCCCGGGCCAAGGGGGCACGCACTGAGGCCGTGGCTCACAGTCTTCCTGCCCAGGAAGTACGGGCTACTCTCCGGGCATTCCAAGGCGTGAAGGCCAGACATATCCCCCGCCTAGGCACCTGGCGGGAGCAAGGGATGCGGACGCCGCCATGAATCCACAGACACAGGGACAGACACAAGGCCACACTGCAACCGTGCTTCCGTGCCCCACGAGCCGGTGAATTTGCAAGGGGAACTCGCGATCCCTTTTCGCTTAGTTCCATAGCTGTTCAGAGGGCAGGGTCACATCAGGAAATCGAGGATTCCAGTCACCGCGCCCCCTCCTCGCCCTGGAACTCAGTGCAATCACACACAGCCCTCACATTCACATCGCCCTGTCTATCTTCCCCGCTGCCCTGGCCAGCCTGCTCCCTGATGCTTCCAAACTGTGGCCACACAGCAGCACACCCAACCGTGTTTAATTTACAGGCATCTTTTCCACGCTATCCCTTAGTTTGTAATGGTAGTTATTCATCTCACTGTCTATTCGTGCATTGGTTGGTTGGTCGGTCGGTTGTTTGGTTGGTTGATTTACTTATTGGTCGCTGGAGCGAGGGTCTCGCCGTGGCCCTGGCTGCCACGGATCTCACAAGACTGTCTGAACCTGGCAGGGAATTCACAAGGATCCTCCCGAGGGCCGGAATTGGAGGCAAGCTGCACAGGCTTCTGGAATCTTTCACATCTGCCCGGCCCCTGCCCCCGCGTGCCTTCATGTGGGTAGTTGGATGATGAATAGGATACTTTCTACCCACAGATAGCAACGTTTCCATTCTACCTGGTCACTGAATTAAATTGGATGTGCGTACCTCCCAGAATAAACTTGATCAATTCCTTTGCCTGATAACCAGGCACCTAGGGAAATGTGAGGACGGGGCGGGGTGGGGTGGGGCCGGGAGGGGCAGAGCGTTTGGGGCTCCATAAAGTTATTCTGGGGGGTCCCGGAGGAATTTCAACGAACCAACCAACCAAGAAGAAGAAGGAAAGGAAATCAGTAAGTAAATGAATAAATAAACAAACAAACAAACAAACAAATAAATAAATACATAAGAACAGCAGCAAAGCGACAGCTGGGAAAGGAAGCAGGATAGTAGCTGTTTGAAGGAAGGGAAGGGGAATATTCGAACATCGAGTCCCTGGGGGAGAAGAAGCTGATGTTGTGATGACTAGAAAACGTGGCTCTGCAAGCGCCGCAGGCCGCAGATGAGTGACACGGAGCTGAGGGCAGAGCACAACCTGTGGCACGCAGCCCGTGAAGGAGTGGTGGGCATGTGGAGCACAGGGCCTCCTTTCGTGGAAGGCGCACGTCCCCCTGGGTCTGGCCGGACGAGCTTGTGGGGGAAAGCGAGGGGACCAGGGGAGGGATCTTGGCGCCCAAGGAGCGCGGGTGGCCAATGAGAAGCCCAGCGAGCCAAGAGGGCGGAGCCTGGAAGGGGGCGGTGGGCAGTATATAAAGGCCCGGCGCACGGGCGGGCCGGGCGCAGTACCAGAGATTCGGGAGGTCTTGGAAGAGCAGAATCCTGGGTGCTGGGCAGGCGACCAGCGAGGAGACGAGGAGGATCGCGGAGGCCCCGGGAGGTGGGAGCGGCTTGCGCTGTGCCCAGGACCCGGCTGGGGAACCCCTGCGGGAGCGAAGTCTTGAGAGCTAGCTGGGGAGAGCCGCACCTGAGGGGAGCCACTCCTCGCACCAGCCAGGCAAGGGGATGGAGGAGAAGCGGGTGCTGAGGGTCACGTGGAAGTGCCAGGTCCGCCTGGACATCAACCCGTACCCACACAAGCAGCGGAAAGCTTTGGAGAAACTCTCGGCCTTACCCATGACTCCACGCATCCTGAGGGAGACGGGCATCAGGAAGACCGTGAAGGGCTTGCGCAAACACGCGCTCCTGGGACCCTTGGCGAGGGACTTGGCGGCCCGCTGGAAGAGGCTGGCTCGGCAGGGCCCCGAAGCCCAGTGCGGAAGGCAGGCATCGGCACGACTCCCCGAGGGAGGAGCGGCTGGGCTCCAGGATGCCCCATCGCCCAGGCCCCGGGCAGCACAGGGCGCCAGGCGCTCCCTGGACATGGAAAGGGCCTCCTTCTCCCCACCAGAGGACATGGCGTGCTCCTGTGCTGGGGCAGAACTAGATGAGGCTGCACCCGGGGGAGCCAGAGTGCACTCTAAGACACCCGTCTACTCTGGACGCGGGCAGGGCCGCCACTCCCTACAGGACGCCAGGCGTCCAGCCCAGTGCACGGTGCCGCTCTCGAGCCCCACGCGGGAGGAGCAGGAGGACGAGCAGGAAGCGTGTTCCGCCTTGGAAGCCAGCGGAATGGGGCGGAATCCTGTCGGGTGGCCCTCTCCGGACAAGCACCCGCCCTCGCCGCTCCATGCCCTGGAGAAAAGTCACAAGGAACTCCTTGCCGAGCCGCGTGGCTTACGGAGGCTTCACTGCCACGGAGCCTTGACGGAGGAGAAGCCCCAGGGGCGGGAGACCTGGCGCCAGATCGACCCGAGGCTGCAGGACTCTCCAGAGCAGGGGCTCCCAGCATGGAGCCGCAGCACCCGGGACGCTGCTGAGGCGCAGGGGCCCCAGAGCCTGACATCCCAGGCGATCCTTGCCAACGGCGGGACGCGTCCACCAGGCGGCAGCCTTCTCCCCCAAAGACAGGAGCACTGTGCCGCAGGAGGGGCGGCTGACCCTGGGAAAGCCAGCAGCTGCGGCTCAGTCTCCAGTCCCGCCCCAGTGCCCAAACCAGCCTCTGCTTGTGCCCTGGCCTCTTCACGGGCTCCCTGCGGGCCAGCGCCCAAAGGCGGCAGGGTCAGCACCAAGAAAATCGCCCCACTCATGGCCAAGAGCATAAGAGATTACAAGAAGATGTGCTCCAGGAGATGAGCCCAGCTCAGGAAGCAAGGGACATTGCCCGGGGAAGGAAACTGGGCTCTGCCCTCTGCTGCGCCTTTCCACTGCTGCCGCTGGAAGGGATCCCAAGTCCCTGCCCGGGCCAAGGGGGCACGCACTGAGGCCGTGGCTCACAGTCTTCCTGCCCAGGAAGTACGGGCTACTCTCCGGGCATTCCAAGGCGTGAAGGCCAGACATATCCCCCGCCTAGGCACCTGGCGGGAGCAAGGGATGCGGACGCCGCCATGAATCCACAGACACAGGGACAGACACAAGGCCACACTGCAACCGTGCTTCCGTGCCCCACGATCCGGTGAATTTGCAACGGGAACTCGCGATCCCTTTTCGCTTAGTTCCATAGCTGTTCAGAGGGCAGGGTCACATCAGGAAATCGAGGATTCCAGTCACCGCGCCCCCTCCTCGCCCTGGAACTCAGTGCAATCACACACAGCCCTCACATTCACATCGCCCTGTCTATCTTCCCCGCTGCCCTGGCCAGCCTGCTCCCTGATGCTTCCAAACTGTGGCCACACAGCAGCACACCCAACCGTGTTTAATTTACAGGCATCTTTTCCACGCTATCCCTTAGTTTGTAATGGTAGTTATTCATCTCACTGTCTATTCGTGCATTGGTTGGTTGGTCGGTCGGTTGTTTGGTTGGTTGATTTACTTATTGGTCGCTGGAGCGAGGGTCTCGCCGTGGCCCTGGCTGCCACGGATCTCACAAGACTGTCTGAACCTGGCAGGGAATTCACAAGGATCCTCCCGAGGGCCGGAATTGGAGGCAAGCTGCACAGGCTTCTGGAATCTTTCACATCTGCCCGGCCCCTGCCCCCGCGTGCCTTCATGTGGGTAGTTGGATGATGAATGGGATACTTTCTACCCACAGATAGCAACGTTTCCATTCTACCTGGTCACTGAATTAAATTGGATGTGCATACCTCCCAGAATAAACTTGATCAATTCCTTTGCCTGATAACCAGGCACCTAGGGAAATGTGAGGACGGGGCGGGGTGGGGTGGGGCCGGGAGGGGCAGAGCGTTTGGGGCTCCATAAAGTTATTCTGGGGGGTCCCGGAGGAATTTCAACGAACCAACCAACCAAGAAGAAGAAGGAAAGGAAATCAGTAAGTAAATGAATAAATAAAAACAAACAAACAAACAAACAAATAAATAAATACATAAGAACAGCAGCAAAGCGACAGCTGGGAAAGGAAGCAGGATAGTAGCTGTTTGAAGGAAGGGAAGGGGAATATTCGAACATCGAGTCCCTGGGGGAGAAGAAGCTGATGTTGTGATGACTAGAAAACGTGGCTCTGCAAGCGCCGCAGGCCGCAGATGAGTGACACGGAGCTGAGGGCAGAGCACAACCTGTGGCACGCAGCCCGTGAAGGAGTGGTGGGCATGTGGAGCACAGGGCCTCCTTTCGTGGAAGGCGCACGTCCCCCTGGGTCTGGCCGGACGAGCTTGTGGGGGAAAGCGAGGGGACCAGGGGAGGGATCTTGGCGCCCAAGGAGCGCGGGTGGCCAATGAGAAGCCCAGCGAGCCAAGAGGGCGGAGCCTGGAAGGGGGCGGTGGGCAGTATATAAAGGCCCGGCGCACGGGCGGGCCGGGCGCAGTACCAGAGATTCGGGAGGTCTTGGAAGAGCAGAATCCTGGGTGCTGGGCAGGCGACCAGCGAGGAGACGAGGAGGATCGCGGAGGCCCCGGGAGGTGGGAGCGGCTTGCGCTGTGCCCAGGACCCGGCTGGGGAACCCCTGCGGGAGCGAAGTCTTGAGAGCTAGCTGGGGAGAGCCGCACCTGAGGGGAGCCACTCCTCGCACCAGCCAGGCAAGGGGATGGAGGAGAAGCGGGTGCTGAGGGTCACGTGGAAGTGCCAGGTCCGCCTGGACATCAACCCGTACCCACACAAGCAGCGGAAAGCTTTGGAGAAACTCTCGGCCTTACCCATGACTCCACGCATCCTGAGGGAGACGGGCATCAGGAAGACCGTGAAGGGCTTGCGCAAACACGCGCTCCTGGGACCCTTGGCGAGGGACTTGGCGGCCCGCTGGAAGAGGCTGGCTCGGCAGGGCCCCGAAGCCCAGTGCGGAAGGCAGGCATCGGCACGACTCCCCGAGGGAGGAGCGGCTGGGCTCCAGGATGCCCCATCGCCCAGGCCCCGGGCAGCACAGGGCGCCAGGCGCTCCCTGGACATGGAAAGGGCCTCCTTCTCCCCACCAGAGGACATGGCGTGCTCCTGTGCTGGGGCAGAACTAGATGAGGCTGCACCCGGGGGAGCCAGAGTGCACTCTAAGACACCCGTCTACTCTGGACGCGGGCAGGGCCGCCACTCCCTACAGGACGCCAGGCGTCCAGCCCAGTGCACGGTGCCGCTCTCGAGCCCCACGCGGGAGGAGCAGGAGGACGAGCAGGAAGCGTGTTCCGCCTTGGAAGCCAGCGGAATGGGGCGGAATCCTGTCGGGTGGCCCTCTCCGGACAAGCACCCGCCCTCGCCGCTCCATGCCCTGGAGAAAAGTCACAAGGAACTCCTTGCCGAGCCGCGTGGCTTACGGAGGCTTCACTGCCACGGAGCCTTGACGGAGGAGAAGCCCCAGGGGCGGGAGACCTGGCGCCAGATCGACCCGAGGCTGCAGGACTCTCCAGAGCAGGGGCTCCCAGCATGGAGCCGCAGCACCCGGGACGCTGCTGAGGCGCAGGGGCCCCAGAGCCTGACATCCCAGGCGATCCTTGCCAACGGCGGGACGCGTCCACCAGGCGGCAGCCTTCTCCCCCAAAGACAGGAGCACTGTGCCGCAGGAGGGGCGGCTGACCCTGGGAAAGCCAGCAGCTGCGGCTCAGTCTCCAGTCCCGCCCCAGTGCCCAAACCAGCCTCTGCTTGTGCCCTGGCCTCTTCACGGGCTCCCTGCGGGCCAGCGCCCAAAGGCGGCAGGGTCAGCACCAAGAAAATCGCCCCACTCATGGCCAAGAGCATAAGAGATTACAAGAAGATGTGCTCCAGGAGATGAGCCCAGCTCAGGAAGCAAGGGACATTGCCCGGGGAAGGAAACTGGGCTCTGCCCTCTGCTGCGCCTTTCCACTGCTGCCGCTGGAAGGGATCCCAAGTCCCTGCCCGGGCCAAGGGGGCACGCACTGAGGCCGTGGCTCACAGTCTTCCTGCCCAGGAAGTACGGGCTACTCTCCGGGCATTCCAAGGCGTGAAGGCCAGACATATCCCCCGCCTAGGCACCTGGCGGGAGCAAGGGATGCGGACGCCGCCATGAATCCACAGACACAGGGACAGACACAAGGCCACACTGCAACCGTGCTTCCGTGCCCCACGATCCGGTGAATTTGCAACGGGAACTCGCGATCCCTTTTCGCTTAGTTCCATAGCTGTTCAGAGGGCAGGGTCACATCAGGAAATCGAGGATTCCAGTCACCGCGCCCCCTCCTCGCCCTGGAACTCAGTGCAATCACACACAGCCCTCACATTCACATCGCCCTGTCTATCTTCCCCGCTGCCCTGGCCAGCCTGCTCCCTGATGCTTCCAAACTGTGGCCACACAGCAGCACACCCAACCGTGTTTAATTTACAGGCATCTTTTCCACGCTATCCCTTAGTTTGTAATGGTAGTTATTCATCTCACTGTCTATTCGTGCATTGGTTGGTTGGTCGGTCGGTTGTTTGGTTGGTTGATTTACTTATTGGTCGCTGGAGCGAGGGTCTCGCCGTGGCCCTGGCTGCCACGGATCTCACAAGACTGTCTGAACCTGGCAGGGAATTCACAAGGATCCTCCCGAGGGCCGGAATTGGAGGCAAGCTGCACAGGCTTCTGGAATCTTTCACATCTGCCCGGCCCCTGCCCCCGCGTGCCTTCATGTGGGTAGTTGGATGATGAATGGGATACTTTCTACCCACAGATAGCAACGTTTCCATTCTACCTGGTCACTGAATTAAATTGGATGTGCATACCTCCCAGAATAAACTTGATCAATTCCTTTGCCTGATAACCAGGCACCTAGGGAAATGTGAGGACGGGGCGGGGTGGGGTGGGGCCGGGAGGGGCAGAGCGTTTGGGGCTCCATAAAGTTATTCTGGGGGGTCCCGGAGGAATTTCAACGAACCAACCAACCAAGAAGAAGAAGGAAAGGAAATCAGTAAGTAAATGAATAAATAAAAACAAACAAACAAACAAACAAATAAATAAATACATAAGAACAGCAGCAAAGCGACAGCTGGGAAAGGAAGCAGGATAGTAGCTGTTTGAAGGAAGGGAAGGGGAATATTCGAACATCGAGTCCCTGGGGGAGAAGAAGCTGATGTTGTGATGACTAGAAAACGTGGCTCTGCAAGCGCCGCAGGCCGCAGATGAGTGACACGGAGCTGAGGGCAGAGCACAACCTGTGGCACGCAGCCCGTGAAGGAGTGGTGGGCATGTGGAGCACAGGGCCTCCTTTCGTGGAAGGCGCACGTCCCCCTGGGTCTGGCCGGACGAGCTTGTGGGGGAAAGCGAGGGGACCAGGGGAGGGATCTTGGCGCCCAAGGAGCGCGGGTGGCCAATGAGAAGCCCAGCGAGCCAAGAGGGCGGAGCCTGGAAGGGGGCGGTGGGCAGTATATAAAGGCCCGGCGCACGGGCGGGCCGGGCGCAGTACCAGAGATTCGGGAGGTCTTGGAAGAGCAGAATCCTGGGTGCTGGGCAGGCGACCAGCGAGGAGACGAGGAGGATCGCGGAGGCCCCGGGAGGTGGGAGCGGCTTGCGCTGTGCCCAGGACCCGGCTGGGGAACCCCTGCGGGAGCGAAGTCTTGAGAGCTAGCTGGGGAGAGCCGCACCTGAGGGGAGCCACTCCTCGCACCAGCCAGGCAAGGGGATGGAGGAGAAGCGGGTGCTGAGGGTCACGTGGAAGTGCCAGGTCCGCCTGGACATCAACCCGTACCCACACAAGCAGCGGAAAGCTTTGGAGAAACTCTCGGCCTTACCCATGACTCCACGCATCCTGAGGGAGACGGGCATCAGGAAGACCGTGAAGGGCTTGCGCAAACACGCGCTCCTGGGACCCTTGGCGAGGGACTTGGCGGCCCGCTGGAAGAGGCTGGCTCGGCAGGGCCCCGAAGCCCAGTGCGGAAGGCAGGCATCGGCACGACTCCCCGAGGGAGGAGCGGCTGGGCTCCAGGATGCCCCATCGCCCAGGCCCCGGGCAGCACAGGGCGCCAGGCGCTCCCTGGACATGGAAAGGGCCTCCTTCTCCCCACCAGAGGACATGGCGTGCTCCTGTGCTGGGGCAGAACTAGATGAGGCTGCACCCGGGGGAGCCAGAGTGCACTCTAAGACACCCGTCTACTCTGGACGCGGGCAGGGCCGCCACTCCCTACAGGACGCCAGGCGTCCAGCCCAGTGCACGGTGCCGCTCTCGAGCCCCACGCGGGAGGAGCAGGAGGACGAGCAGGAAGCGTGTTCCGCCTTGGAAGCCAGCGGAATGGGGCGGAATCCTGTCGGGTGGCCCTCTCCGGACAAGCACCCGCCCTCGCCGCTCCATGCCCTGGAGAAAAGTCACAAGGAACTCCTTGCCGAGCCGCGTGGCTTACGGAGGCTTCACTGCCACGGAGCCTTGACGGAGGAGAAGCCCCAGGGGCGGGAGACCTGGCGCCAGATCGACCCGAGGCTGCAGGACTCTCCAGAGCAGGGGCTCCCAGCATGGAGCCGCAGCACCCGGGACGCTGCTGAGGCGCAGGGGCCCCAGAGCCTGACATCCCAGGCGATCCTTGCCAACGGCGGGACGCGTCCACCAGGCGGCAGCCTTCTCCCCCAAAGACAGGAGCACTGTGCCGCAGGAGGGGCGGCTGACCCTGGGAAAGCCAGCAGCTGCGGCTCAGTCTCCAGTCCCGCCCCAGTGCCCAAACCAGCCTCTGCTTGTGCCCTGGCCTCTTCACGGGCTCCCTGCGGGCCAGCGCCCAAAGGCGGCAGGGTCAGCACCAAGAAAATCGCCCCACTCATGGCCAAGAGCATAAGAGATTACAAGAAGATGTGCTCCAGGAGATGAGCCCAGCTCAGGAAGCAAGGGACATTGCCCGGGGAAGGAAACTGGGCTCTGCCCTCTGCTGCGCCTTTCCACTGCTGCCGCTGGAAGGGATCCCAAGTCCCTGCCCGGGCCAAGGGGGCACGCACTGAGGCCGTGGCTCACAGTCTTCCTGCCCAGGAAGTACGGGCTACTCTCCGGGCATTCCAAGGCGTGAAGGCCAGACATATCCCCCGCCTAGGCACCTGGCGGGAGCAAGGGATGCGGACGCCGCCATGAATCCACAGACACAGGGACAGACACAAGGCCACACTGCAACCGTGCTTCCGTGCCCCACGATCCGGTGAATTTGCAACGGGAACTCGCGATCCCTTTTCGCTTAGTTCCATAGCTGTTCAGAGGGCAGGGTCACATCAGGAAATCGAGGATTCCAGTCACCGCGCCCCCTCCTCGCCCTGGAACTCAGTGCAATCACACACAGCCCTCACATTCACATCGCCCTGTCTATCTTCCCCGCTGCCCTGGCCAGCCTGCTCCCTGATGCTTCCAAACTGTGGCCACACAGCAGCACACCCAACCGTGTTTAATTTACAGGCATCTTTTCCACGCTATCCCTTAGTTTGTAATGGTAGTTATTCATCTCACTGTCTATTCGTGCATTGGTTGGTTGGTCGGTCGGTTGTTTGGTTGGTTGATTTACTTATTGGTCGCTGGAGCGAGGGTCTCGCCGTGGCCCTGGCTGCCACGGATCTCACAAGACTGTCTGAACCTGGCAGGGAATTCACAAGGATCCTCCCGAGGGCCGGAATTGGAGGCAAGCTGCACAGGCTTCTGGAATCTTTCACATCTGCCCGGCCCCTGCCCCCGCGTGCCTTCATGTGGGTAGTTGGATGATGAATGGGATACTTTCTACCCACAGATAGCAACGTTTCCATTCTACCTGGTCACTGAATTAAATTGGATGTGCATACCTCCCAGAATAAACTTGATCAATTCCTTTGCCTGATAACCAGGCACCTAGGGAAATGTGAGGACGGGGCGGGGTGGGGTGGGGCCGGGAGGGGCAGAGCGTTTGGGGCTCCATAAAGTTATTCTGGGGGGTCCCGGAGGAATTTCAACGAACCAACCAACCAAGAAGAAGAAGGAAAGGAAATCAGTAAGTAAATGAATAAATAAAAACAAACAAACAAACAAACAAATAAATAAATACATAAGAACAGCAGCAAAGCGACAGCTGGGAAAGGAAGCAGGATAGTAGCTGTTTGAAGGAAGGGAAGGGGAATATTCGAACATCGAGTCCCTGGGGGAGAAGAAGCTGATGTTGTGATGACTAGAAAACGTGGCTCTGCAAGCGCCGCAGGCCGCAGATGAGTGACACGGAGCTGAGGGCAGAGCACAACCTGTGGCACGCAGCCCGTGAAGGAGTGGTGGGCATGTGGAGCACAGGGCCTCCTTTCGTGGAAGGCGCACGTCCCCCTGGGTCTGGCCGGACGAGCTTGTGGGGGAAAGCGAGGGGACCAGGGGAGGGATCTTGGCGCCCAAGGAGCGCGGGTGGCCAATGAGAAGCCCAGCGAGCCAAGAGGGCGGAGCCTGGAAGGGGGCGGTGGGCAGTATATAAAGGCCCGGCGCACGGGCGGGCCGGGCGCAGTACCAGAGATTCGGGAGGTCTTGGAAGAGCAGAATCCTGGGTGCTGGGCAGGCGACCAGCGAGGAGACGAGGAGGATCGCGGAGGCCCCGGGAGGTGGGAGCGGCTTGCGCTGTGCCCAGGACCCGGCTGGGGAACCCCTGCGGGAGCGAAGTCTTGAGAGCTAGCTGGGGAGAGCCGCACCTGAGGGGAGCCACTCCTCGCACCAGCCAGGCAAGGGGATGGAGGAGAAGCGGGTGCTGAGGGTCACGTGGAAGTGCCAGGTCCGCCTGGACATCAACCCGTACCCACACAAGCAGCGGAAAGCTTTGGAGAAACTCTCGGCCTTACCCATGACTCCACGCATCCTGAGGGAGACGGGCATCAGGAAGACCGTGAAGGGCTTGCGCAAACACGCGCTCCTGGGACCCTTGGCGAGGGACTTGGCGGCCCGCTGGAAGAGGCTGGCTCGGCAGGGCCCCGAAGCCCAGTGCGGAAGGCAGGCATCGGCACGACTCCCCGAGGGAGGAGCGGCTGGGCTCCAGGATGCCCCATCGCCCAGGCCCCGGGCAGCACAGGGCGCCAGGCGCTCCCTGGACATGGAAAGGGCCTCCTTCTCCCCACCAGAGGACATGGCGTGCTCCTGTGCTGGGGCAGAACTAGATGAGGCTGCACCCGGGGGAGCCAGAGTGCACTCTAAGACACCCGTCTACTCTGGACGCGGGCAGGGCCGCCACTCCCTACAGGACGCCAGGCGTCCAGCCCAGTGCACGGTGCCGCTCTCGAGCCCCACGCGGGAGGAGCAGGAGGACGAGCAGGAAGCGTGTTCCGCCTTGGAAGCCAGCGGAATGGGGCGGAATCCTGTCGGGTGGCCCTCTCCGGACAAGCACCCGCCCTCGCCGCTCCATGCCCTGGAGAAAAGTCACAAGGAACTCCTTGCCGAGCCGCGTGGCTTACGGAGGCTTCACTGCCACGGAGCCTTGACGGAGGAGAAGCCCCAGGGGCGGGAGACCTGGCGCCAGATCGACCCGAGGCTGCAGGACTCTCCAGAGCAGGGGCTCCCAGCATGGAGCCGCAGCACCCGGGACGCTGCTGAGGCGCAGGGGCCCCAGAGCCTGACATCCCAGGCGATCCTTGCCAACGGCGGGACGCGTCCACCAGGCGGCAGCCTTCTCCCCCAAAGACAGGAGCACTGTGCCGCAGGAGGGGCGGCTGACCCTGGGAAAGCCAGCAGCTGCGGCTCAGTCTCCAGTCCCGCCCCAGTGCCCAAACCAGCCTCTGCTTGTGCCCTGGCCTCTTCACGGGCTCCCTGCGGGCCAGCGCCCAAAGGCGGCAGGGTCAGCACCAAGAAAATCGCCCCACTCATGGCCAAGAGCATAAGAGATTACAAGAAGATGTGCTCCAGGAGATGAGCCCAGCTCAGGAAGCAAGGGACATTGCCCGGGGAAGGAAACTGGGCTCTGCCCTCTGCTGCGCCTTTCCACTGCTGCCGCTGGAAGGGATCCCAAGTCCCTGCCCGGGCCAAGGGGGCACGCACTGAGGCCGTGGCTCACAGTCTTCCTGCCCAGGAAGTACGGGCTACTCTCCGGGCATTCCAAGGCGTGAAGGCCAGACATATCCCCCGCCTAGGCACCTGGCGGGAGCAAGGGATGCGGACGCCGCCATGAATCCACAGACACAGGGACAGACACAAGGCCACACTGCAACCGTGCTTCCGTGCCCCACGATCCGGTGAATTTGCAACGGGAACTCGCGATCCCTTTTCGCTTAGTTCCATAGCTGTTCAGAGGGCAGGGTCACATCAGGAAATCGAGGATTCCAGTCACCGCGCCCCCTCCTCGCCCTGGAACTCAGTGCAATCACACACAGCCCTCACATTCACATCGCCCTGTCTATCTTCCCCGCTGCCCTGGCCAGCCTGCTCCCTGATGCTTCCAAACTGTGGCCACACAGCAGCACACCCAACCGTGTTTAATTTACAGGCATCTTTTCCACGCTATCCCTTAGTTTGTAATGGTAGTTATTCATCTCACTGTCTATTCGTGCATTGGTTGGTTGGTCGGTCGGTTGTTTGGTTGGTTGATTTACTTATTGGTCGCTGGAGCGAGGGTCTCGCCGTGGCCCTGGCTGCCACGGATCTCACAAGACTGTCTGAACCTGGCAGGGAATTCACAAGGATCCTCCCGAGGGCCGGAATTGGAGGCAAGCTGCACAGGCTTCTGGAATCTTTCACATCTGCCCGGCCCCTGCCCCCGCGTGCCTTCATGTGGGTAGTTGGATGATGAATGGGATACTTTCTACCCACAGATAGCAACGTTTCCATTCTACCTGGTCACTGAATTAAATTGGATGTGCATACCTCCCAGAATAAACTTGATCAATTCCTTTGCCTGATAACCAGGCACCTAGGGAAATGTGAGGACGGGGCGGGGTGGGGTGGGGCCGGGAGGGGCAGAGCGTTTGGGGCTCCATAAAGTTATTCTGGGGGGTCCCGGAGGAATTTCAACGAACCAACCAACCAAGAAGACGAAGGAAAGGAAATCAGAAAGTAATAAATAAAGAAACAAACAAATAAATATATACATAAGAACAGCAGCAAAGCGACAGCTGGGAAAGGAAGCAGGATAGTAGCTGTTTGAAGGAAGGGAAGGGGAATATTCGAACATCGAGTCCCTGGGGGAGAAGAAGCTGATGTTGTGATGACTAGAAAACGTGGCTCTGCAAGCGCCGCAGGCCGCAGATGAGTGACACGGAGCTGAGGGCAGAGCACAACCTGTGGCACGCAGCCCGTGAAGGAGTGGTGGGCATGTGGAGCACAGGGCCTCCTTTCGTGGAAGGCGCACGTCCCCCTGGGTCTGGCCGGACGAGCTTGTGGGGGAAAGCGAGGGGACCAGGGGAGGGATCTTGGCGCCCAAGGAGCGCGGGTGGCCAATGAGAAGCCCAGCGAGCCAAGAGGGCGGAGCCTGGAAGGGGGCGGTGGGCAGTATATAAAGGCCCGGCGCACGGGCGGGCCGGGCGCAGTACCAGAGATTCGGGAGGTCTTGGAAGAGCAGAATCCTGGGTGCTGGGCAGGCGACCAGCGAGGAGACGAGGAGGATCGCGGAGGCCCCGGGAGGTGGGAGCGGCTTGCGCTGTGCCCAGGACCCGGCTGGGGAACCCCTGCGGGAGCGAAGTCTTGAGAGCTAGCTGGGGAGAGCCGCACCTGAGGGGAGCCACTCCTCGCACCAGCCAGGCAAGGGGATGGAGGAGAAGCGGGTGCTGAGGGTCACGTGGAAGTGCCAGGTCCGCCTGGACATCAACCCGTACCCACACAAGCAGCGGAAAGCTTTGGAGAAACTCTCGGCCTTACCCATGACTCCACGCATCCTGAGGGAGACGGGCATCAGGAAGACCGTGAAGGGCTTGCGCAAACACGCGCTCCTGGGACCCTTGGCGAGGGACTTGGCGGCCCGCTGGAAGAGGCTGGCTCGGCAGGGCCCCGAAGCCCAGTGCGGAAGGCAGGCATCGGCACGACTCCCCGAGGGAGGAGCGGCTGGGCTCCAGGATGCCCCATCGCCCAGGCCCCGGGCAGCACAGGGCGCCAGGCGCTCCCTGGACATGGAAAGGGCCTCCTTCTCCCCACCAGAGGACATGGCGTGCTCCTGTGCTGGGGCAGAACTAGATGAGGCTGCACCCGGGGGAGCCAGAGTGCACTCTAAGACACCCGTCTACTCTGGACGCGGGCAGGGCCGCCACTCCCTACAGGACGCCAGGCGTCCAGCCCAGTGCACGGTGCCGCTCTCGAGCCCCACGCGGGAGGAGCAGGAGGACGAGCAGGAAGCGTGTTCCGCCTTGGAAGCCAGCGGAATGGGGCGGAATCCTGTCGGGTGGCCCTCTCCGGACAAGCACCCGCCCTCGCCGCTCCATGCCCTGGAGAAAAGTCACAAGGAACTCCTTGCCGAGCCGCGTGGCTTACGGAGGCTTCACTGCCACGGAGCCTTGACGGAGGAGAAGCCCCAGGGGCGGGAGACCTGGCGCCAGATCGACCCGAGGCTGCAGGACTCTCCAGAGCAGGGGCTCCCAGCATGGAGCCGCAGCACCCGGGACGCTGCTGAGGCGCAGGGGCCCCAGAGCCTGACATCCCAGGCGATCCTTGCCAACGGCGGGACGCGTCCACCAGGCGGCAGCCTTCTCCCCCAAAGACAGGAGCACTGTGCCGCAGGAGGGGCGGCTGACCCTGGGAAAGCCAGCAGCTGCGGCTCAGTCTCCAGTCCCGCCCCAGTGCCCAAACCAGCCTCTGCTTGTGCCCTGGCCTCTTCACGGGCTCCCTGCGGGCCAGCGCCCAAAGGCGGCAGGGTCAGCACCAAGAAAATCGCCCCACTCATGGCCAAGAGCATAAGAGATTACAAGAAGATGTGCTCCAGGAGATGAGCCCAGCTCAGGAAGCAAGGGACATTGCCCGGGGAAGGAAACTGGGCTCTGCCCTCTGCTGCGCCTTTCCACTGCTGCCGCTGGAAGGGATCCCAAGTCCCTGCCCGGGCCAAGGGGGCACGCACTGAGGCCGTGGCTCACAGTCTTCCTGCCCAGGAAGTACGGGCTACTCTCCGGGCATTCCAAGGCGTGAAGGCCAGACATATCCCCCGCCTAGGCACCTGGCGGGAGCAAGGGATGCGGACGCCGCCATGAATCCACAGACACAGGGACAGACACAAGGCCACACTGCAACCGTGCTTCCGTGCCCCACGATCCGGTGAATTTGCAACGGGAACTCGCGATCCCTTTTCGCTTAGTTCCATAGCTGTTCAGAGGGCAGGGTCACATCAGGAAATCGAGGATTCCAGTCACCGCGCCCCCTCCTCGCCCTGGAACTCAGTGCAATCACACACAGCCCTCACATTCACATCGCCCTGTCTATCTTCCCCGCTGCCCTGGCCAGCCTGCTCCCTGATGCTTCCAAACTGTGGCCACACAGCAGCACACCCAACCGTGTTTAATTTACAGGCATCTTTTCCACGCTATCCCTTAGTTTGTAATGGTAGTTATTCATCTCACTGTCTATTCGTGCATTGGTTGGTTGGTCGGTCGGTTGTTTGGTTGGTTGATTTACTTATTGGTCGCTGGAGCGAGGGTCTCGCCGTGGCCCTGGCTGCCACGGATCTCACAAGACTGTCTGAACCTGGCAGGGAATTCACAAGGATCCTCCCGAGGGCCGGAATTGGAGGCAAGCTGCACAGGCTTCTGGAATCTTTCACATCTGCCCGGCCCCTGCCCCCGCGTGCCTTCATGTGGGTAGTTGGATGATGAATGGGATACTTTCTACCCACAGATAGCAACGTTTCCATTCTACCTGGTCACTGAATTAAATTGGATGTGCATACCTCCCAGAATAAACTTGATCAATTCCTTTGCCTGATAACCAGGCACCTAGGGAAATGTGAGGACGGGGCGGGGTGGGGTGGGGCCGGGAGGGGCAGAGCGTTTGGGGCTCCATAAAGTTATTCTGGGGGGTCCCGGAGGAATTTCAACGAACCAACCAACCAAGAAGAAGAAGGAAAGGAAATCAGTAAGTAAATGAATAAATAAATAAACAAACAAACAAACAAATAAATAAATACATAAGAACAGCAGCAAAGCGACAGCTGGGAAAGGAAGCAGGATAGTAGCTGTTTGAAGGAAGGGAAGGGGAATATTCGAACATCGAGTCCCTGGGGGAGAAGAAGCTGATGTTGTGATGACTAGAAAACGTGGCTCTGCAAGCGCCGCAGGCCGCAGATGAGTGACACGGAGCTGAGGGCAGAGCACAACCTGTGGCACGCAGCCCGTGAAGGAGTGGTGGGCATGTGGAGCACAGGGCCTCCTTTCGTGGAAGGCGCACGTCCCCCTGGGTCTGGCCGGACGAGCTTGTGGGGGAAAGCGAGGGGACCAGGGGAGGGATCTTGGCGCCCAAGGAGCGCGGGTGGCCAATGAGAAGCCCAGCGAGCCAAGAGGGCGGAGCCTGGAAGGGGGCGGTGGGCAGTATATAAAGGCCCGGCGCACGGGCGGGCCGGGCGCAGTACCAGAGATTCGGGAGGTCTTGGAAGAGCAGAATCCTGGGTGCTGGGCAGGCGACCAGCGAGGAGACGAGGAGGATCGCGGAGGCCCCGGGAGGTGGGAGCGGCTTGCGCTGTGCCCAGGACCCGGCTGGGGAACCCCTGCGGGAGCGAAGTCTTGAGAGCTAGCTGGGGAGAGCCGCACCTGAGGGGAGCCACTCCTCGCACCAGCCAGGCAAGGGGATGGAGGAGAAGCGGGTGCTGAGGGTCACGTGGAAGTGCCAGGTCCGCCTGGACATCAACCCGTACCCACACAAGCAGCGGAAAGCTTTGGAGAAACTCTCGGCCTTACCCATGACTCCACGCATCCTGAGGGAGACGGGCATCAGGAAGACCGTGAAGGGCTTGCGCAAACACGCGCTCCTGGGACCCTTGGCGAGGGACTTGGCGGCCCGCTGGAAGAGGCTGGCTCGGCAGGGCCCCGAAGCCCAGTGCGGAAGGCAGGCATCGGCACGACTCCCCGAGGGAGGAGCGGCTGGGCTCCAGGATGCCCCATCGCCCAGGCCCCGGGCAGCACAGGGCGCCAGGCGCTCCCTGGACATGGAAAGGGCCTCCTTCTCCCCACCAGAGGACATGGCGTGCTCCTGTGCTGGGGCAGAACTAGATGAGGCTGCACCCGGGGGAGCCAGAGTGCACTCTAAGACACCCGTCTACTCTGGACGCGGGCAGGGCCGCCACTCCCTACAGGACGCCAGGCGTCCAGCCCAGTGCACGGTGCCGCTCTCGAGCCCCACGCGGGAGGAGCAGGAGGACGAGCAGGAAGCGTGTTCCGCCTTGGAAGCCAGCGGAATGGGGCGGAATCCTGTCGGGTGGCCCTCTCCGGACAAGCACCCGCCCTCGCCGCTCCATGCCCTGGAGAAAAGTCACAAGGAACTCCTTGCCGAGCCGCGTGGCTTACGGAGGCTTCACTGCCACGGAGCCTTGACGGAGGAGAAGCCCCAGGGGCGGGAGACCTGGCGCCAGATCGACCCGAGGCTGCAGGACTCTCCAGAGCAGGGGCTCCCAGCATGGAGCCGCAGCACCCGGGACGCTGCTGAGGCGCAGGGGCCCCAGAGCCTGACATCCCAGGCGATCCTTGCCAACGGCGGGACGCGTCCACCAGGCGGCAGCCTTCTCCCCCAAAGACAGGAGCACTGTGCCGCAGGAGGGGCGGCTGACCCTGGGAAAGCCAGCAGCTGCGGCTCAGTCTCCAGTCCCGCCCCAGTGCCCAAACCAGCCTCTGCTTGTGCCCTGGCCTCTTCACGGGCTCCCTGCGGGCCAGCGCCCAAAGGCGGCAGGGTCAGCACCAAGAAAATCGCCCCACTCATGGCCAAGAGCATAAGAGATTACAAGAAGATGTGCTCCAGGAGATGAGCCCAGCTCAGGAAGCAAGGGACATTGCCCGGGGAAGGAAACTGGGCTCTGCCCTCTGCTGCGCCTTTCCACTGCTGCCGCTGGAAGGGATCCCAAGTCCCTGCCCGGGCCAAGGGGGCACGCACTGAGGCCGTGGCTCACAGTCTTCCTGCCCAGGAAGTACGGGCTACTCTCCGGGCATTCCAAGGCGTGAAGGCCAGACATATCCCCCGCCTAGGCACCTGGCGGGAGCAAGGGATGCGGACGCCGCCATGAATCCACAGACACAGGGACAGACACAAGGCCACACTGCAACCGTGCTTCCGTGCCCCACGATCCGGTGAATTTGCAACGGGAACTCGCGATCCCTTTTCGCTTAGTTCCATAGCTGTTCAGAGGGCAGGGTCACATCAGGAAATCGAGGATTCCAGTCACCGCGCCCCCTCCTCGCCCTGGAACTCAGTGCAATCACACACAGCCCTCACATTCACATCGCCCTGTCTATCTTCCCCGCTGCCCTGGCCAGCCTGCTCCCTGATGCTTCCAAACTGTGGCCACACAGCAGCACACCCAACCGTGTTTAATTTACAGGCATCTTTTCCACGCTATCCCTTAGTTTGTAATGGTAGTTATTCATCTCACTGTCTATTCGTGCATTGGTTGGTTGGTCGGTCGGTTGTTTGGTTGGTTGATTTACTTATTGGTCGCTGGAGCGAGGGTCTCGCCGTGGCCCTGGCTGCCACGGATCTCACAAGACTGTCTGAACCTGGCAGGGAATTCACAAGGATCCTCCCGAGGGCCGGAATTGGAGGCAAGCTGCACAGGCTTCTGGAATCTTTCACATCTGCCCGGCCCCTGCCCCCGCGTGCCTTCATGTGGGTAGTTGGATGATGAATGGGATACTTTCTACCCACAGATAGCAACGTTTCCATTCTACCTGGTCACTGAATTAAATTGGATGTGCATACCTCCCAGAATAAACTTGATCAATTCCTTTGCCTGATAACCAGGCACCTAGGGAAATGTGAGGACGGGGCGGGGTGGGGTGGGGCCGGGAGGGGCAGAGCGTTTGGGGCTCCATAAAGTTATTCTGGGGGGTCCCGGAGGAATTTCAACGAACCAACCAACCAAGAAGAAGAAGGAAAGGAAATCAGTAAGTAAATGAATAAATAAAAAAACAAACAAACAAACAAATAAATAAATACATAAGAACAGCAGCAAAGCGACAGCTGGGAAAGGAAGCAGGATAGTAGCTGTTTGAAGGAAGGGAAGGGGAATATTCGAACATCGAGTCCCTGGGGGAGAAGAAGCTGATGTTGTGATGACTAGAAAACGTGGCTCTGCAAGCGCCGCAGGCCGCAGATGAGTGACACGGAGCTGAGGGCAGAGCACAACCTGTGGCACGCAGCCCGTGAAGGAGTGGTGGGCATGTGGAGCACAGGGCCTCCTTTCGTGGAAGGCGCACGTCCCCCTGGGTCTGGCCGGACGAGCTTGTGGGGGAAAGCGAGGGGACCAGGGGAGGGATCTTGGCGCCCAAGGAGCGCGGGTGGCCAATGAGAAGCCCAGCGAGCCAAGAGGGCGGAGCCTGGAAGGGGGCGGTGGGCAGTATATAAAGGCCCGGCGCACGGGCGGGCCGGGCGCAGTACCAGAGATTCGGGAGGTCTTGGAAGAGCAGAATCCTGGGTGCTGGGCAGGCGACCAGCGAGGAGACGAGGAGGATCGCGGAGGCCCCGGGAGGTGGGAGCGGCTTGCGCTGTGCCCAGGACCCGGCTGGGGAACCCCTGCGGGAGCGAAGTCTTGAGAGCTAGCTGGGGAGAGCCGCACCTGAGGGGAGCCACTCCTCGCACCAGCCAGGCAAGGGGATGGAGGAGAAGCGGGTGCTGAGGGTCACGTGGAAGTGCCAGGTCCGCCTGGACATCAACCCGTACCCACACAAGCAGCGGAAAGCTTTGGAGAAACTCTCGGCCTTACCCATGACTCCACGCATCCTGAGGGAGACGGGCATCAGGAAGACCGTGAAGGGCTTGCGCAAACACGCGCTCCTGGGACCCTTGGCGAGGGACTTGGCGGCCCGCTGGAAGAGGCTGGCTCGGCAGGGCCCCGAAGCCCAGTGCGGAAGGCAGGCATCGGCACGACTCCCCGAGGGAGGAGCGGCTGGGCTCCAGGATGCCCCATCGCCCAGGCCCCGGGCAGCACAGGGCGCCAGGCGCTCCCTGGACATGGAAAGGGCCTCCTTCTCCCCACCAGAGGACATGGCGTGCTCCTGTGCTGGGGCAGAACTAGATGAGGCTGCACCCGGGGGAGCCAGAGTGCACTCTAAGACACCCGTCTACTCTGGACGCGGGCAGGGCCGCCACTCCCTACAGGACGCCAGGCGTCCAGCCCAGTGCACGGTGCCGCTCTCGAGCCCCACGCGGGAGGAGCAGGAGGACGAGCAGGAAGCGTGTTCCGCCTTGGAAGCCAGCGGAATGGGGCGGAATCCTGTCGGGTGGCCCTCTCCGGACAAGCACCCGCCCTCGCCGCTCCATGCCCTGGAGAAAAGTCACAAGGAACTCCTTGCCGAGCCGCGTGGCTTACGGAGGCTTCACTGCCACGGAGCCTTGACGGAGGAGAAGCCCCAGGGGCGGGAGACCTGGCGCCAGATCGACCCGAGGCTGCAGGACTCTCCAGAGCAGGGGCTCCCAGCATGGAGCCGCAGCACCCGGGACGCTGCTGAGGCGCAGGGGCCCCAGAGCCTGACATCCCAGGCGATCCTTGCCAACGGCGGGACGCGTCCACCAGGCGGCAGCCTTCTCCCCCAAAGACAGGAGCACTGTGCCGCAGGAGGGGCGGCTGACCCTGGGAAAGCCAGCAGCTGCGGCTCAGTCTCCAGTCCCGCCCCAGTGCCCAAACCAGCCTCTGCTTGTGCCCTGGCCTCTTCACGGGCTCCCTGCGGGCCAGCGCCCAAAGGCGGCAGGGTCAGCACCAAGAAAATCGCCCCACTCATGGCCAAGAGCATAAGAGATTACAAGAAGATGTGCTCCAGGAGATGAGCCCAGCTCAGGAAGCAAGGGACATTGCCCGGGGAAGGAAACTGGGCTCTGCCCTCTGCTGCGCCTTTCCACTGCTGCCGCTGGAAGGGATCCCAAGTCCCTGCCCGGGCCAAGGGGGCACGCACTGAGGCCGTGGCTCACAGTCTTCCTGCCCAGGAAGTACGGGCTACTCTCCGGGCATTCCAAGGCGTGAAGGCCAGACATATCCCCCGCCTAGGCACCTGGCGGGAGCAAGGGATGCGGACGCCGCCATGAATCCACAGACACAGGGACAGACACAAGGCCACACTGCAACCGTGCTTCCGTGCCCCACGATCCGGTGAATTTGCAACGGGAACTCGCGATCCCTTTTCGCTTAGTTCCATAGCTGTTCAGAGGGCAGGGTCACATCAGGAAATCGAGGATTCCAGTCACCGCGCCCCCTCCTCGCCCTGGAACTCAGTGCAATCACACACAGCCCTCACATTCACATCGCCCTGTCTATCTTCCCCGCTGCCCTGGCCAGCCTGCTCCCTGATGCTTCCAAACTGTGGCCACACAGCAGCACACCCAACCGTGTTTAATTTACAGGCATCTTTTCCACGCTATCCCTTAGTTTGTAATGGTAGTTATTCATCTCACTGTCTATTCGTGCATTGGTTGGTTGGTCGGTCGGTTGTTTGGTTGGTTGATTTACTTATTGGTCGCTGGAGCGAGGGTCTCGCCGTGGCCCTGGCTGCCACGGATCTCACAAGACTGTCTGAACCTGGCAGGGAATTCACAAGGATCCTCCCGAGTGCCGGAATTGGAGGCAAGCTGCACAGGCTTCTGGAATCTTTCACATCTGCCCGGCCCCTGCCCCCGCGTGCCTTCATGTGGGTAGTTGGATGATGAATGGGATACTTTCTACCCACAGATAGCAACGTTTCCATTCTACCTGGTCACTGAATTAAATTGGATGTGCATACCTCCCAGAATAAACTTGATCAATTCCTTTGCCTGATAACCAGGCACCTAGGGAAATGTGAGGACGGGGCGGGGTGGGGTGGGGCCGGGAGGGGCAGAGCGTTTGGGGCTCCATAAAGTTATTCTGGGGGGTCCCGGAGGAATTTCAACGAACCAACCAACCAAGAAGAAGAAGGAAAGGAAATCAGTAAGTAAATGAATAAATAAAAACAAACAAACAAACAAACAAATAAATAAATACATAAGAACAGCAGCAAAGCGACAGCTGGGAAAGGAAGCAGGATAGTAGCTGTTTGAAGGAAGGGAAGGGGAATATTCGAACATCGAGTCCCTGGGGGAGAAGAAGCTGATGTTGTGATGACTAGAAAACGTGGCTCTGCAAGCGCCGCAGGCCGCAGATGAGTGACACGGAGCTGAGGGCAGAGCACAACCTGTGGCACGCAGCCCGTGAAGGAGTGGTGGGCATGTGGAGCACAGGGCCTCCTTTCGTGGAAGGCGCACGTCCCCCTGGGTCTGGCCGGACGAGCTTGTGGGGGAAAGCGAGGGGACCAGGGGAGGGATCTTGGCGCCCAAGGAGCGCGGGTGGCCAATGAGAAGCCCAGCGAGCCAAGAGGGCGGAGCCTGGAAGGGGGCGGTGGGCAGTATATAAAGGCCCGGCGCACGGGCGGGCCGGGCGCAGTACCAGAGATTCGGGAGGTCTTGGAAGAGCAGAATCCTGGGTGCTGGGCAGGCGACCAGCGAGGAGACGAGGAGGATCGCGGAGGCCCCGGGAGGTGGGAGCGGCTTGCGCTGTGCCCAGGACCCGGCTGGGGAACCCCTGCGGGAGCGAAGTCTTGAGAGCTAGCTGGGGAGAGCCGCACCTGAGGGGAGCCACTCCTCGCACCAGCCAGGCAAGGGGATGGAGGAGAAGCGGGTGCTGAGGGTCACGTGGAAGTGCCAGGTCCGCCTGGACATCAACCCGTACCCACACAAGCAGCGGAAAGCTTTGGAGAAACTCTCGGCCTTACCCATGACTCCACGCATCCTGAGGGAGACGGGCATCAGGAAGACCGTGAAGGGCTTGCGCAAACACGCGCTCCTGGGACCCTTGGCGAGGGACTTGGCGGCCCGCTGGAAGAGGCTGGCTCGGCAGGGCCCCGAAGCCCAGTGCGGAAGGCAGGCATCGGCACGACTCCCCGAGGGAGGAGCGGCTGGGCTCCAGGATGCCCCATCGCCCAGGCCCCGGGCAGCACAGGGCGCCAGGCGCTCCCTGGACATGGAAAGGGCCTCCTTCTCCCCACCAGAGGACATGGCGTGCTCCTGTGCTGGGGCAGAACTAGATGAGGCTGCACCCGGGGGAGCCAGAGTGCACTCTAAGACACCCGTCTACTCTGGACGCGGGCAGGGCCGCCACTCCCTACAGGACGCCAGGCGTCCAGCCCAGTGCACGGTGCCGCTCTCGAGCCCCACGCGGGAGGAGCAGGAGGACGAGCAGGAAGCGTGTTCCGCCTTGGAAGCCAGCGGAATGGGGCGGAATCCTGTCGGGTGGCCCTCTCCGGACAAGCACCCGCCCTCGCCGCTCCATGCCCTGGAGAAAAGTCACAAGGAACTCCTTGCCGAGCCGCGTGGCTTACGGAGGCTTCACTGCCACGGAGCCTTGACGGAGGAGAAGCCCCAGGGGCGGGAGACCTGGCGCCAGATCGACCCGAGGCTGCAGGACTCTCCAGAGCAGGGGCTCCCAGCATGGAGCCGCAGCACCCGGGACGCTGCTGAGGCGCAGGGGCCCCAGAGCCTGACATCCCAGGCGATCCTTGCCAACGGCGGGACGCGTCCACCAGGCGGCAGCCTTCTCCCCCAAAGACAGGAGCACTGTGCCGCAGGAGGGGCGGCTGACCCTGGGAAAGCCAGCAGCTGCGGCTCAGTCTCCAGTCCCGCCCCAGTGCCCAAACCAGCCTCTGCTTGTGCCCTGGCCTCTTCACGGGCTCCCTGCGGGCCAGCGCCCAAAGGCGGCAGGGTCAGCACCAAGAAAATCGCCCCACTCATGGCCAAGAGCATAAGAGATTACAAGAAGATGTGCTCCAGGAGATGAGCCCAGCTCAGGAAGCAAGGGACATTGCCCGGGGAAGGAAACTGGGCTCTGCCCTCTGCTGCGCCTTTCCACTGCTGCCGCTGGAAGGGATCCCAAGTCCCTGCCCGGGCCAAGGGGGCACGCACTGAGGCCGTGGCTCACAGTCTTCCTGCCCAGGAAGTACGGGCTACTCTCCGGGCATTCCAAGGCGTGAAGGCCAGACATATCCCCCGCCTAGGCACCTGGCGGGAGCAAGGGATGCGGACGCCGCCATGAATCCACAGACACAGGGACAGACACAAGGCCACACTGCAACCGTGCTTCCGTGCCCCACGATCCGGTGAATTTGCAACGGGAACTCGCGATCCCTTTTCGCTTAGTTCCATAGCTGTTCAGAGGGCAGGGTCACATCAGGAAATCGAGGATTCCAGTCACCGCGCCCCCTCCTCGCCCTGGAACTCAGTGCAATCACACACAGCCCTCACATTCACATCGCCCTGTCTATCTTCCCCGCTGCCCTGGCCAGCCTGCTCCCTGATGCTTCCAAACTGTGGCCACACAGCAGCACACCCAACCGTGTTTAATTTACAGGCATCTTTTCCACGCTATCCCTTAGTTTGTAATGGTAGTTATTCATCTCACTGTCTATTCGTGCATTGGTTGGTTGGTCGGTCGGTTGTTTGGTTGGTTGATTTACTTATTGGTCGCTGGAGCGAGGGTCTCGCCGTGGCCCTGGCTGCCACGGATCTCACAAGACTGTCTGAACCTGGCAGGGAATTCACAAGGATCCTCCCGAGTGCCGGAATTGGAGGCAAGCTGCACAGGCTTCTGGAATCTTTCACATCTGCCCGGCCCCTGCCCCCGCGTGCCTTCATGTGGGTAGTTGGATGATGAATGGGATACTTTCTACCCACAGATAGCAACGTTTCCATTCTACCTGGTCACTGAATTAAATTGGATGTGCATACCTCCCAGAATAAACTTGATCAATTCCTTTGCCTGATAACCAGGCACCTAGGGAAATGTGAGGACGGGGCGGGGTGGGGTGGGGCCGGGAGGGGCAGAGCGTTTGGGGCTCCATAAAGTTATTCTGGGGGGTCCCGGAGGAATTTCAACGAACCAACCAACCAAGAAGAAGAAGGAAAGGAAATCAGTAAGTAAATGAATAAATAAAAACAAACAAACAAACAAACAAATAAATAAATACATAAGAACAGCAGCAAAGCGACAGCTGGGAAAGGAAGCAGGATAGTAGCTGTTTGAAGGAAGGGAAGGGGAATATTCGAACATCGAGTCCCTGGGGGAGAAGAAGCTGATGTTGTGATGACTAGAAAACGTGGCTCTGCAAGCGCCGCAGGCCGCAGATGAGTGACACGGAGCTGAGGGCAGAGCACAACCTGTGGCACGCAGCCCGTGAAGGAGTGGTGGGCATGTGGAGCACAGGGCCTCCTTTCGTGGAAGGCGCACGTCCCCCTGGGTCTGGCCGGACGAGCTTGTGGGGGAAAGCGAGGGGACCAGGGGAGGGATCTTGGCGCCCAAGGAGCGCGGGTGGCCAATGAGAAGCCCAGCGAGCCAAGAGGGCGGAGCCTGGAAGGGGGCGGTGGGCAGTATATAAAGGCCCGGCGCACGGGCGGGCCGGGCGCAGTACCAGAGATTCGGGAGGTCTTGGAAGAGCAGAATCCTGGGTGCTGGGCAGGCGACCAGCGAGGAGACGAGGAGGATCGCGGAGGCCCCGGGAGGTGGGAGCGGCTTGCGCTGTGCCCAGGACCCGGCTGGGGAACCCCTGCGGGAGCGAAGTCTTGAGAGCTAGCTGGGGAGAGCCGCACCTGAGGGGAGCCACTCCTCGCACCAGCCAGGCAAGGGGATGGAGGAGAAGCGGGTGCTGAGGGTCACGTGGAAGTGCCAGGTCCGCCTGGACATCAACCCGTACCCACACAAGCAGCGGAAAGCTTTGGAGAAACTCTCGGCCTTACCCATGACTCCACGCATCCTGAGGGAGACGGGCATCAGGAAGACCGTGAAGGGCTTGCGCAAACACGCGCTCCTGGGACCCTTGGCGAGGGACTTGGCGGCCCGCTGGAAGAGGCTGGCTCGGCAGGGCCCCGAAGCCCAGTGCGGAAGGCAGGCATCGGCACGACTCCCCGAGGGAGGAGCGGCTGGGCTCCAGGATGCCCCATCGCCCAGGCCCCGGGCAGCACAGGGCGCCAGGCGCTCCCTGGACATGGAAAGGGCCTCCTTCTCCCCACCAGAGGACATGGCGTGCTCCTGTGCTGGGGCAGAACTAGATGAGGCTGCACCCGGGGGAGCCAGAGTGCACTCTAAGACACCCGTCTACTCTGGACGCGGGCAGGGCCGCCACTCCCTACAGGACGCCAGGCGTCCAGCCCAGTGCACGGTGCCGCTCTCGAGCCCCACGCGGGAGGAGCAGGAGGACGAGCAGGAAGCGTGTTCCGCCTTGGAAGCCAGCGGAATGGGGCGGAATCCTGTCGGGTGGCCCTCTCCGGACAAGCACCCGCCCTCGCCGCTCCATGCCCTGGAGAAAAGTCACAAGGAACTCCTTGCCGAGCCGCGTGGCTTACGGAGGCTTCACTGCCACGGAGCCTTGACGGAGGAGAAGCCCCAGGGGCGGGAGACCTGGCGCCAGATCGACCCGAGGCTGCAGGACTCTCCAGAGCAGGGGCTCCCAGCATGGAGCCGCAGCACCCGGGACGCTGCTGAGGCGCAGGGGCCCCAGAGCCTGACATCCCAGGCGATCCTTGCCAACGGCGGGACGCGTCCACCAGGCGGCAGCCTTCTCCCCCAAAGACAGGAGCACTGTGCCGCAGGAGGGGCGGCTGACCCTGGGAAAGCCAGCAGCTGCGGCTCAGTCTCCAGTCCCGCCCCAGTGCCCAAACCAGCCTCTGCTTGTGCCCTGGCCTCTTCACGGGCTCCCTGCGGGCCAGCGCCCAAAGGCGGCAGGGTCAGCACCAAGAAAATCGCCCCACTCATGGCCAAGAGCATAAGAGATTACAAGAAGATGTGCTCCAGGAGATGAGCCCAGCTCAGGAAGCAAGGGACATTGCCCGGGGAAGGAAACTGGGCTCTGCCCTCTGCTGCGCCTTTCCACTGCTGCCGCTGGAAGGGATCCCAAGTCCCTGCCCGGGCCAAGGGGGCACGCACTGAGGCCGTGGCTCACAGTCTTCCTGCCCAGGAAGTACGGGCTACTCTCCGGGCATTCCAAGGCGTGAAGGCCAGACATATCCCCCGCCTAGGCACCTGGCGGGAGCAAGGGATGCGGACGCCGCCATGAATCCACAGACACAGGGACAGACACAAGGCCACACTGCAACCGTGCTTCCGTGCCCCACGATCCGGTGAATTTGCAACGGGAACTCGCGATCCCTTTTCGCTTAGTTCCATAGCTGTTCAGAGGGCAGGGTCACATCAGGAAATCGAGGATTCCAGTCACCGCGCCCCCTCCTCGCCCTGGAACTCAGTGCAATCACACACAGCCCTCACATTCACATCGCCCTGTCTATCTTCCCCGCTGCCCTGGCCAGCCTGCTCCCTGATGCTTCCAAACTGTGGCCACACAGCAGCACACCCAACCGTGTTTAATTTACAGGCATCTTTTCCACGCTATCCCTTAGTTTGTAATGGTAGTTATTCATCTCACTGTCTATTCGTGCATTGGTTGGTTGGTCGGTCGGTTGTTTGGTTGGTTGATTTACTTATTGGTCGCTGGAGCGAGGGTCTCGCCGTGGCCCTGGCTGCCACGGATCTCACAAGACTGTCTGAACCTGGCAGGGAATTCACAAGGATCCTCCCGAGTGCCGGAATTGGAGGCAAGCTGCACAGGCTTCTGGAATCTTTCACATCTGCCCGGCCCCTGCCCCCGCGTGCCTTCATGTGGGTAGTTGGATGATGAATGGGATACTTTCTACCCACAGATAGCAACGTTTCCATTCTACCTGGTCACTGAATTAAATTGGATGTGCATACCTCCCAGAATAAACTTGATCAATTCCTTTGCCTGATAACCAGGCACCTAGGGAAATGTGAGGACGGGGCGGGGTGGGGTGGGGCCGGGAGGGGCAGAGCGTTTGGGGCTCCATAAAGTTATTCTGGGGGGTCCCGGAGGAATTTCAACGAACCAACCAACCAAGAAGAAGAAGGAAAGGAAATCAGTAAGTAAATGAATAAATAAATAAACAAACAAACAAACAAATAAATAAATACATAAGAACAGCAGCAAAGCGACAGCTGGGAAAGGAAGCAGGATAGTAGCTGTTTGAAGGAAGGGAAGGGGAATATTCGAACATCGAGTCCCTGGGGGAGAAGAAGCTGATGTTGTGATGACTAGAAAACGTGGCTCTGCAAGCGCCGCAGGCCGCAGATGAGTGACACGGAGCTGAGGGCAGAGCACAACCTGTGGCACGCAGCCCGTGAAGGAGTGGTGGGCATGTGGAGCACAGGGCCTCCTTTCGTGGAAGGCGCACGTCCCCCTGGGTCTGGCCGGACGAGCTTGTGGGGGAAAGCGAGGGGACCAGGGGAGGGATCTTGGCGCCCAAGGAGCGCGGGTGGCCAATGAGAAGCCCAGCGAGCCAAGAGGGCGGAGCCTGGAAGGGGGCGGTGGGCAGTATATAAAGGCCCGGCGCACGGGCGGGCCGGGCGCAGTACCAGAGATTCGGGAGGTCTTGGAAGAGCAGAATCCTGGGTGCTGGGCAGGCGACCAGCGAGGAGACGAGGAGGATCGCGGAGGCCCCGGGAGGTGGGAGCGGCTTGCGCTGTGCCCAGGACCCGGCTGGGGAACCCCTGCGGGAGCGAAGTCTTGAGAGCTAGCTGGGGAGAGCCGCACCTGAGGGGAGCCACTCCTCGCACCAGCCAGGCAAGGGGATGGAGGAGAAGCGGGTGCTGAGGGTCACGTGGAAGTGCCAGGTCCGCCTGGACATCAACCCGTACCCACACAAGCAGCGGAAAGCTTTGGAGAAACTCTCGGCCTTACCCATGACTCCACGCATCCTGAGGGAGACGGGCATCAGGAAGACCGTGAAGGGCTTGCGCAAACACGCGCTCCTGGGACCCTTGGCGAGGGACTTGGCGGCCCGCTGGAAGAGGCTGGCTCGGCAGGGCCCCGAAGCCCAGTGCGGAAGGCAGGCATCGGCACGACTCCCCGAGGGAGGAGCGGCTGGGCTCCAGGATGCCCCATCGCCCAGGCCCCGGGCAGCACAGGGCGCCAGGCGCTCCCTGGACATGGAAAGGGCCTCCTTCTCCCCACCAGAGGACATGGCGTGCTCCTGTGCTGGGGCAGAACTAGATGAGGCTGCACCCGGGGGAGCCAGAGTGCACTCTAAGACACCCGTCTACTCTGGACGCGGGCAGGGCCGCCACTCCCTACAGGACGCCAGGCGTCCAGCCCAGTGCACGGTGCCGCTCTCGAGCCCCACGCGGGAGGAGCAGGAGGACGAGCAGGAAGCGTGTTCCGCCTTGGAAGCCAGCGGAATGGGGCGGAATCCTGTCGGGTGGCCCTCTCCGGACAAGCACCCGCCCTCGCCGCTCCATGCCCTGGAGAAAAGTCACAAGGAACTCCTTGCCGAGCCGCGTGGCTTACGGAGGCTTCACTGCCACGGAGCCTTGACGGAGGAGAAGCCCCAGGGGCGGGAGACCTGGCGCCAGATCGACCCGAGGCTGCAGGACTCTCCAGAGCAGGGGCTCCCAGCATGGAGCCGCAGCACCCGGGACGCTGCTGAGGCGCAGGGGCCCCAGAGCCTGACATCCCAGGCGATCCTTGCCAACGGCGGGACGCGTCCACCAGGCGGCAGCCTTCTCCCCCAAAGACAGGAGCACTGTGCCGCAGGAGGGGCGGCTGACCCTGGGAAAGCCAGCAGCTGCGGCTCAGTCTCCAGTCCCGCCCCAGTGCCCAAACCAGCCTCTGCTTGTGCCCTGGCCTCTTCACGGGCTCCCTGCGGGCCAGCGCCCAAAGGCGGCAGGGTCAGCACCAAGAAAATCGCCCCACTCATGGCCAAGAGCATAAGAGATTACAAGAAGATGTGCTCCAGGAGATGAGCCCAGCTCAGGAAGCAAGGGACATTGCCCGGGGAAGGAAACTGGGCTCTGCCCTCTGCTGCGCCTTTCCACTGCTGCCGCTGGAAGGGATCCCAAGTCCCTGCCCGGGCCAAGGGGGCACGCACTGAGGCCGTGGCTCACAGTCTTCCTGCCCAGGAAGTACGGGCTACTCTCCGGGCATTCCAAGGCGTGAAGGCCAGACATATCCCCCGCCTAGGCACCTGGCGGGAGCAAGGGATGCGGACGCCGCCATGAATCCACAGACACAGGGACAGACACAAGGCCACACTGCAACCGTGCTTCCGTGCCCCACGATCCGGTGAATTTGCAACGGGAACTCGCGATCCCTTTTCGCTTAGTTCCATAGCTGTTCAGAGGGCAGGGTCACATCAGGAAATCGAGGATTCCAGTCACCGCGCCCCCTCCTCGCCCTGGAACTCAGTGCAATCACACACAGCCCTCACATTCACATCGCCCTGTCTATCTTCCCCGCTGCCCTGGCCAGCCTGCTCCCTGATGCTTCCAAACTGTGGCCACACAGCAGCACACCCAACCGTGTTTAATTTACAGGCATCTTTTCCACGCTATCCCTTAGTTTGTAATGGTAGTTATTCATCTCACTGTCTATTCGTGCATTGGTTGGTTGGTCGGTCGGTTGTTTGGTTGGTTGATTTACTTATTGGTCGCTGGAGCGAGGGTCTCGCCGTGGCCCTGGCTGCCACGGATCTCACAAGACTGTCTGAACCTGGCAGGGAATTCACAAGGATCCTCCCGAGTGCCGCAATTGGAGGCAAGCTGCACAGGCTTCTGGAATCTTTCACATCTGCCCGTCCCCTGCCCCCGCGTGCCTTCATGTGGGTAGTTGGATGATGAATGGGATACTTTCTACCCACAGATAGCAACGTTTCCATTCTACCTGGTCACTGAATTAAATTGGATGTGCATACCTCCCAGAATAAACTTGATCAATTCCTTTGCCTGATAACCAGGCACCTAGGGAAATGTGAGGACGGGGCGGGGTGGGGTGGGGCCGGGAGGGGCAGAGCGTTTGGGGCTCCATAAAGTTATTCTGGGGGGTCCCGGAGGAATTTCAACGAACCAACCAACCAAGAAGAAGAAGGAAAGGAAATCAGTAAGTAAATGAATAAATAAATAAACAAACAAACAAACAAATAAATAAATACATAAGAACAGCAGCAAAGCGACAGCTGGGAAAGGAAGCAGGATAGTAGCTGTTTGAAGGAAGGGAAGGGGAATATTCGAACATCGAGTCCCTGGGGGAGAAGAAGCTGATGTTGTGATGACTAGAAAACGTGGCTCTGCAAGCGCCGCAGGCCGCAGATGAGTGACACGGAGCTGAGGGCAGAGCACAACCTGTGGCACGCAGCCCGTGAAGGAGTGGTGGGCATGTGGAGCACAGGGCCTCCTTTCGTGGAAGGCGCACGTCCCCCTGGGTCTGGCCGGACGAGCTTGTGGGGGAAAGCGAGGGGACCAGGGGAGGGATCTTGGCGCCCAAGGAGCGCGGGTGGCCAATGAGAAGCCCAGCGAGCCAAGAGGGCGGAGCCTGGAAGGGGGCGGTGGGCAGTATATAAAGGCCCGGCGCACGGGCGGGCCGGGCGCAGTACCAGAGATTCGGGAGGTCTTGGAAGAGCAGAATCCTGGGTGCTGGGCAGGCGACCAGCGAGGAGACGAGGAGGATCGCGGAGGCCCCGGGAGGTGGGAGCGGCTTGCGCTGTGCCCAGGACCCGGCTGGGGAACCCCTGCGGGAGCGAAGTCTTGAGAGCTAGCTGGGGAGAGCCGCACCTGAGGGGAGCCACTCCTCGCACCAGCCAGGCAAGGGGATGGAGGAGAAGCGGGTGCTGAGGGTCACGTGGAAGTGCCAGGTCCGCCTGGACATCAACCCGTACCCACACAAGCAGCGGAAAGCTTTGGAGAAACTCTCGGCCTTACCCATGACTCCACGCATCCTGAGGGAGACGGGCATCAGGAAGACCGTGAAGGGCTTGCGCAAACACGCGCTCCTGGGACCCTTGGCGAGGGACTTGGCGGCCCGCTGGAAGAGGCTGGCTCGGCAGGGCCCCGAAGCCCAGTGCGGAAGGCAGGCATCGGCACGACTCCCCGAGGGAGGAGCGGCTGGGCTCCAGGATGCCCCATCGCCCAGGCCCCGGGCAGCACAGGGCGCCAGGCGCTCCCTGGACATGGAAAGGGCCTCCTTCTCCCCACCAGAGGACATGGCGTGCTCCTGTGCTGGGGCAGAACTAGATGAGGCTGCACCCGGGGGAGCCAGAGTGCACTCTAAGACACCCGTCTACTCTGGACGCGGGCAGGGCCGCCACTCCCTACAGGACGCCAGGCGTCCAGCCCAGTGCACGGTGCCGCTCTCGAGCCCCACGCGGGAGGAGCAGGAGGACGAGCAGGAAGCGTGTTCCGCCTTGGAAGCCAGCGGAATGGGGCGGAATCCTGTCGGGTGGCCCTCTCCGGACAAGCACCCGCCCTCGCCGCTCCATGCCCTGGAGAAAAGTCACAAGGAACTCCTTGCCGAGCCGCGTGGCTTACGGAGGCTTCACTGCCACGGAGCCTTGACGGAGGAGAAGCCCCAGGGGCGGGAGACCTGGCGCCAGATCGACCCGAGGCTGCAGGACTCTCCAGAGCAGGGGCTCCCAGCATGGAGCCGCAGCACCCGGGACGCTGCTGAGGCGCAGGGGCCCCAGAGCCTGACATCCCAGGCGATCCTTGCCAACGGCGGGACGCGTCCACCAGGCGGCAGCCTTCTCCCCCAAAGACAGGAGCACTGTGCCGCAGGAGGGGCGGCTGACCCTGGGAAAGCCAGCAGCTGCGGCTCAGTCTCCAGTCCCGCCCCAGTGCCCAAACCAGCCTCTGCTTGTGCCCTGGCCTCTTCACGGGCTCCCTGCGGGCCAGCGCCCAAAGGCGGCAGGGTCAGCACCAAGAAAATCGCCCCACTCATGGCCAAGAGCATAAGAGATTACAAGAAGATGTGCTCCAGGAGATGAGCCCAGCTCAGGAAGCAAGGGACATTGCCCGGGGAAGGAAACTGGGCTCTGCCCTCTGCTGCGCCTTTCCACTGCTGCCGCTGGAAGGGATCCCAAGTCCCTGCCCGGGCCAAGGGGGCACGCACTGAGGCCGTGGCTCACAGTCTTCCTGCCCAGGAAGTACGGGCTACTCTCCGGGCATTCCAAGGCGTGAAGGCCAGACATATCCCCCGCCTAGGCACCTGGCGGGAGCAAGGGATGCGGACGCCGCCATGAATCCACAGACACAGGGACAGACACAAGGCCACACTGCAACCGTGCTTCCGTGCCCCACGATCCGGTGAATTTGCAACGGGAACTCGCGATCCCTTTTCGCTTAGTTCCATAGCTGTTCAGAGGGCAGGGTCACATCAGGAAATCGAGGATTCCAGTCACCGCGCCCCCTCCTCGCCCTGGAACTCAGTGCAATCACACACAGCCCTCACATTCACATCGCCCTGTCTATCTTCCCCGCTGCCCTGGCCAGCCTGCTCCCTGATGCTTCCAAACTGTGGCCACACAGCAGCACACCCAACCGTGTTTAATTTACAGGCATCTTTTCCACGCTATCCCTTAGTTTGTAATGGTAGTTATTCATCTCACTGTCTATTCGTGCATTGGTTGGTTGGTCGGTCGGTTGTTTGGTTGGTTGATTTACTTATTGGTCGCTGGAGCGAGGGTCTCGCCGTGGCCCTGGCTGCCACGGATCTCACAAGACTGTCTGAACCTGGCAGGGAATTCACAAGGATCCTCCCGAGGGCCGGAATTGGAGGCAAGCTGCACAGGCTTCTGGAATCTTTCACATCTGCCCGGCCCCTGCCCCCGCGTGCCTTCATGTGGGTAGTTGGATGATGAATGGGATACTTTCTACCCACAGATAGCAACGTTTCCATTCTACCTGGTCACTGAATTAAATTGGATGTGCATACCTCCCAGAATAAACTTGATCAATTCCTTTGCCTGATAACCAGGCACCTAGGGAAATGTGAGGACGGGGCGGGGTGGGGTGGGGCCGGGAGGGGCAGAGCGTTTGGGGCTCCATAAAGTTATTCTGGGGGGTCCCGGAGGAATTTCAACGAACCAACCAACCAAGAAGAAGAAGGAAAGGAAATCAGTAAGTAAATGAATAAATAAACAAACAAACAAACAAACAAATAAATAAATACATAAGAACAGCAGCAAAGCGACAGCTGGGAAAGGAAGCAGGATAGTAGCTGTTTGAAGGAAGGGAAGGGGAATATTCGAACATCGAGTCCCTGGGGGAGAAGAAGCTGATGTTGTGATGACTAGAAAACGTGGCTCTGCAAGCGCCGCAGGCCGCAGATGAGTGACACGGAGCTGAGGGCAGAGCACAACCTGTGGCACGCAGCCCGTGAAGGAGTGGTGGGCATGTGGAGCACAGGGCCTCCTTTCGTGGAAGGCGCACGTCCCCCTGGGTCTGGCCGGACGAGCTTGTGGGGGAAAGCGAGGGGACCAGGGGAGGGATCTTGGCGCCCAAGGAGCGCGGGTGGCCAATGAGAAGCCCAGCGAGCCAAGAGGGCGGAGCCTGGAAGGGGGCGGTGGGCAGTATATAAAGGCCCGGCGCACGGGCGGGCCGGGCGCAGTACCAGAGATTCGGGAGGTCTTGGAAGAGCAGAATCCTGGGTGCTGGGCAGGCGACCAGCGAGGAGACGAGGAGGATCGCGGAGGCCCCGGGAGGTGGGAGCGGCTTGCGCTGTGCCCAGGACCCGGCTGGGGAACCCCTGCGGGAGCGAAGTCTTGAGAGCTAGCTGGGGAGAGCCGCACCTGAGGGGAGCCACTCCTCGCACCAGCCAGGCAAGGGGATGGAGGAGAAGCGGGTGCTGAGGGTCACGTGGAAGTGCCAGGTCCGCCTGGACATCAACCCGTACCCACACAAGCAGCGGAAAGCTTTGGAGAAACTCTCGGCCTTACCCATGACTCCACGCATCCTGAGGGAGACGGGCATCAGGAAGACCGTGAAGGGCTTGCGCAAACACGCGCTCCTGGGACCCTTGGCGAGGGACTTGGCGGCCCGCTGGAAGAGGCTGGCTCGGCAGGGCCCCGAAGCCCAGTGCGGAAGGCAGGCATCGGCACGACTCCCCGAGGGAGGAGCGGCTGGGCTCCAGGATGCCCCATCGCCCAGGCCCCGGGCAGCACAGGGCGCCAGGCGCTCCCTGGACATGGAAAGGGCCTCCTTCTCCCCACCAGAGGACATGGCGTGCTCCTGTGCTGGGGCAGAACTAGATGAGGCTGCACCCGGGGGAGCCAGAGTGCACTCTAAGACACCCGTCTACTCTGGACGCGGGCAGGGCCGCCACTCCCTACAGGACGCCAGGCGTCCAGCCCAGTGCACGGTGCCGCTCTCGAGCCCCACGCGGGAGGAGCAGGAGGACGAGCAGGAAGCGTGTTCCGCCTTGGAAGCCAGCGGAATGGGGCGGAATCCTGTCGGGTGGCCCTCTCCGGACAAGCACCCGCCCTCGCCGCTCCATGCCCTGGAGAAAAGTCACAAGGAACTCCTTGCCGAGCCGCGTGGCTTACGGAGGCTTCACTGCCACGGAGCCTTGACGGAGGAGAAGCCCCAGGGGCGGGAGACCTGGCGCCAGATCGACCCGAGGCTGCAGGACTCTCCAGAGCAGGGGCTCCCAGCATGGAGCCGCAGCACCCGGGACGCTGCTGAGGCGCAGGGGCCCCAGAGCCTGACATCCCAGGCGATCCTTGCCAACGGCGGGACGCGTCCACCAGGCGGCAGCCTTCTCCCCCAAAGACAGGAGCACTGTGCCGCAGGAGGGGCGGCTGACCCTGGGAAAGCCAGCAGCTGCGGCTCAGTCTCCAGTCCCGCCCCAGTGCCCAAACCAGCCTCTGCTTGTGCCCTGGCCTCTTCACGGGCTCCCTGCGGGCCAGCGCCCAAAGGCGGCAGGGTCAGCACCAAGAAAATCGCCCCACTCATGGCCAAGAGCATAAGAGATTACAAGAAGATGTGCTCCAGGAGATGAGCCCAGCTCAGGAAGCAAGGGACATTGCCCGGGGAAGGAAACTGGGCTCTGCCCTCTGCTGCGCCTTTCCACTGCTGCCGCTGGAAGGGATCCCAAGTCCCTGCCCGGGCCAAGGGGGCACGCACTGAGGCCGTGGCTCACAGTCTTCCTGCCCAGGAAGTACGGGCTACTCTCCGGGCATTCCAAGGCGTGAAGGCCAGACATATCCCCCGCCTAGGCACCTGGCGGGAGCAAGGGATGCGGACGCCGCCATGAATCCACAGACACAGGGACAGACACAAGGCCACACTGCAACCGTGCTTCCGTGCCCCACGATCCGGTGAATTTGCAACGGGAACTCGCGATCCCTTTTCGCTTAGTTCCATAGCTGTTCAGAGGGCAGGGTCACATCAGGAAATCGAGGATTCCAGTCACCGCGCCCCCTCCTCGCCCTGGAACTCAGTGCAATCACACACAGCCCTCACATTCACATCGCCCTGTCTATCTTCCCCGCTGCCCTGGCCAGCCTGCTCCCTGATGCTTCCAAACTGTGGCCACACAGCAGCACACCCAACCGTGTTTAATTTACAGGCATCTTTTCCACGCTATCCCTTAGTTTGTAATGGTAGTTATTCATCTCACTGTCTATTCGTGCATTGGTTGGTTGGTCGGTCGGTTGTTTGGTTGGTTGATTTACTTATTGGTCGCTGGAGCGAGGGTCTCGCCGTGGCCCTGGCTGCCACGGATCTCACAAGACTGTCTGAACCTGGCAGGGAATTCACAAGGATCCTCCCGAGTGCCGGAATTGGAGGCAAGCTGCACAGGCTTCTGGAATCTTTCACATCTGCCCGGCCCCTGCCCCCGCGTGCCTTCATGTGGGTAGTTGGATGATGAATGGGATACTTTCTACCCACAGATAGCAACGTTTCCATTCTACCTGGTCACTGAATTAAATTGATGTGCATACCTCCCAGAATAAACTTGATCAATTCCTTTGCCTGATAACAGGCACCTAGGGAAATGTGAGGACGGGGCGGGGTGGGGTGGGGCCGGAGGGGCAGAGCGTTTGGGGCTCCATAAAGTTATTCTGGGGGGTCCCGGAGGAATTTCAACGAACCAACCAACAAGAAGAAGAAGGAAAGGAAATCAGTAAGTAAATGAATAAATAAAAAAAACAAACAAACAAACAAATAAATACATAAGAACAGCAGCAAAGCGACAGCTGGGAAGGGAAGCAGGATAGTAGCTGTTTGAAGGAAGGGAAGGGGAATATTCGAACATCGAGTCCCTGGGGGAGAAGAAGCTGATGTTGTGATGACTAGAAAACGTGGCTCTGCAAGCGCCGCAGGCCGCAGATGAGTGACACGGAGCTGAGGGCAGAGCACAACTGTGGCACGCAGCCGTGAAGGAGTGGTGGGCATGTGGAGCACAGGGCCTCCTTTCGTGGAAGGCGCACGTCCCCCTGGGTATGGCCGACGAGCTTGTGGGGGAAAGCGAGGGGACCAGGGGAGGGATCTTGGCGCCCAAGGAGCGCGGGTGGCCAATGAGAAGCCCAGCGAGCCAAGAGGCGGAGCCTGGAAGGGGGCGGTGGGCAGTATATAAAGGCCCGGCGCACGGGCGGGGAGGGGCAGTACCCGAGATTCGGGAGGGCTTGGAAGAGCAGAATCCTGGGGGCTGGGCAGGCGACCACGAGAGACGAGGGGGATGCGGGGGCCCCGGGAGGTGGGAGCGGCTTGCGCTGTGCCCGGACCCGGCTGGGGGAACCCCCGCGGAGCGAAGTCTTGAGAGCTAGCGGAGAGCCGCACCTAGGGGGAAACCACCCGCACCAGCCAGGCAAGGGGGTGGAGGAGAAGAGGGGCTGAGGGTCACGTGGAAGTGCCAAAGGGCCCCCTGGACATCAACCCGTACCCACACAAGCGCGAAAGCTTTGGAGAAACTCTCGGCCTTACCCCGACCCACGCATCCTGAGAGGGGAGGGCATCAGAAGACCGTGAAGGGTTTCCAAACCGCGCTCCTTGGACCCCTTTGGGGAGGGAAATTTGGGGGCCCCTGGAAGAGGTGGCTCGGCAGGGCCCCGAAGCCATGCGAAGGCGAGCATCAGCACGACTCCCCGAGGGAGGACGGCTGGCCCCCATGCCCATTTGCCCAGGCCCCCGGGCACACAGGGCGCCAGCCCCTCCCCGGAATGGAAAGGGGCCCCCTTTTTTCCCCCCCATGGACAGCGTGCTTCCCGTGCTGGGGCAGAACTATAGTGCTACACCCGGGGAGCCAGAGGGCCTCAAACACCTTCTACTCTGGACGGGGGCTGGGGCCGCCACTCCCTAAGGGCGCCAGGGTCCAGCCCAAATGCAGGTGCCGCTCTCGAGCCCCCCGGGGGAGAGGAGGACGAGAGAAGCGTGTTCCGCCTGGAAGCCACGAAAAGGGGCGGATCCTGCGGGGGGCCCTCTCCGGACAAGCACCCGCCCCCCCGCCGTCCCTGCCCGGAGAAAGTCCCCAAGGAAACCCCTTGCCGAGCCCTGGCTTACGGAGGCTTCACGCCACGGGCCTGACGGAGGAGAAGCCCCCGGGGCGGGAGAACCCGGGCAATCGACCCGAGCTGCAGGATCTCCCGAGCAGGGGCTCCCAGCATGGAGCCGCAGCACCCGGACGCTGCTGAGGGCAGGGGCCCCCCAAGCCTGACACCCCAGCATCCTGCCAGGCGACGCTTCCCCCAGGGCAGCCTCCCCCCCCAAAGAAGGAGCATGTGCGCAGGAGGCGGCGCCCCTGGAAAGCCAGCAGCTGCGGCTCAGCTCCAGTCCCCCCCCAAAGTCCCCAAAACCAGCCTCTGCTGTCCCCTGGCCTCTCAAGTTCCCTGGGGGCCACCCCCAAAGGTGGCAGGGTCAGCCCCAAGAAAATCGCCCCCCAGGGCCCAGGCAAAAGAGATAACAAGAAATGTGCTCCAGGAGTGAGCCCAGCTCCAGAAGCAAGGAATTGCCCCGGGGGAAGGAAACAGGGCTCTGCCTCTGCTGCGCCTTTCCACTGCTGCCGCTGGAAGGATCGCAAGTCGCCTGCCCGGGCCAAGGGGGCACGCCACTGAGGCCGTGGCACACAGTCTTTCCCCGGCCCAGGAAGTTACGGGCTACTCTCCAGCATTCCAAGGCGTGAAGCCAGACATATCCCCCGCCTAGGCACTGGTCCGGGAGCAAGGGATGCGGCACGCGCGCCATGAAACCACAGACACAGGGACGGACACAGAGGCCACACTGCAACCGTGCTTCATGCCCCACGATCCCAGTGATTTTGCAATACGGAAGCGCGATCCCCTTTTCGCTTAGTTCCATAGCTGTTCCGACGGCAGGGTCACATCAGGAAATCGGGATTTCCAGTCACCGCGCCCTACTCCTCGCCCTGAACTCAGTGCAATCACACAACAGCCCACACATTCACATCGCCCTGTCTACTTCCCCCCGCTGCCCCTGGCCACCTGCTCCCCGATGCTTCCAAACTGTGGCCACACAGCAGCACACCCAACCGTGTTTAATTTACAGGCATCTTTTTTCCACACTATCCCTTAGTTTGTAATGGAGTTATCATCTCAACGTCTATATGCGCGGCATTGGGTGTTTGGTCGGTCGGAATTTTGTTTGGTTGGTTGATTTACTTATTGGTTAAAAAATAATAAGTTGGAGCGATGGGGTCTCGCCGAGGCCGGGGCTGGCTGCTTGCCACGGAATCTCACAAGACAGTCTAACCTAGGCAGGGAATTCACAAGGATCCTTCCCGAGTGCCGGAATCGGAGGTCAAGCTGCACAGGCTTCTGGAATCTCTTTCATCACCATGTGAGCCCCGGCCCCTGCCCCCCGCGGGCCTTCATGTGGGTTAGTTGGAGATGATTAATGGAAAACCTTTCAACCCAAAGAAAGCAACGTTCCATTCACCTGGACACTGAATGAAATTGGATGTGGCATACCTCCCAGAATAAACTTGATTCAAATTCCTTTGCCTGATAACCAGGAGCACCTAGGGACTTGTGAGGAACGGGGCGGGGTGGGGTGGGGGCCCGGGAGGGGCAGAGCGTTTGGGCTCCATAAAGTTATTCGGGGGTCCCGGAGAATTTTCAACATTCAACGAACCTAACCAACCGAGAACTGAAGAAGGAAAGGAAATCAGTAAGTAAATGAATAAAAAAAAAAAAAAAAATAAATAACAAAAACAAAAAAATAAATAAATACATAAGACAGCAGCAAAGCGACAGCTGGGAATGGAAGCAGGATAGTAGCTGTTTGAAGGAAGGGAAGGAATAACGAACATCGAGTCCCTTGGTGGAGAAGAGGCTGATGTTGTGATGACTGGAAAACGTGGATCTGCAAAGGCGCCGCAGGCCGCAGATGAGTGACCACGGAGCTAGGGCAAGAGCACAACCTTGCAACGCAGCCCTAAAAAAAAAAGGGGGTGGGGGAAGAGGGGGGAAGACGAGAAGGAGTGGTGGGTCATGTGAGCAAGGGCCTCCTTTCGTGGAAGGCGCACGTCCCCCCTGGTCCTGGGCCGGACGGATCTTGTGGGGGAAAGCAGGGGACCAGGGGAGGGATCTGGCGCCCAGGAGCGCGGTAGCCAATGAGAAGCCCAGCGAGCCAAGAGGCGGAGCCTTGAAGGCGGTGGCATTATATAAAACCTGGCGCAAGGCTTTTAATAGGTTTTCAATAACAGGCAGGAATCCCCCTCACATGTAAACAAACTTCAGTTCAATCAGACAGCATTGGTTATTGTCCCTATGTTCCCAAGACTTGCCACCATTGCACTAATTGGTATAATTGGCTACAAGTACTTCAAAAGCCATATATTTTCTCAACAAATAGTGATTGTATGTGAAAGACTGGACAGTTTAGATCAAATCTGGCCAAAAATACTAGTGGGTTGGTTTACTACATATCCCTCTGGAGAAGAGCAGATATTAGAAAACTATCTAATTTGTTCTACAGAAAATAGGGGGGTAAGGAAATAGACTAGAGTGGGTAAAAATGGGTATCTCTGTTCATTTCTTTTGTTCTTCTCCAAAAAAAAAAGTAATCCATTGGTTCTATTTTCAGGTTCTACTCAGGTTGACATTTTAATTATCTTCTTGATTTTCAATTTCTTTTCTTTTTCACATGTTTAAAATCAGTGAATTCATTAAAATTTAAATATTTAAAACATATTAACAATTTAAAATATAAAGAATCTTAAATCATATCAGTTCATCGTCTCATTGCTATTTACAATGAAGATTCCACTTCCCCCATTTTGCCCCCAGCCCATATATCTTTGTCAAAGTACATAATCGTGAAGGATAAAAAACCCAAATTATATCAAGAAAGTGTTTCTAATACCATGATTCAAGAAAGCATACTGTCCATCATACTTGGAAATGCAACCACTTCCTTTCTGGGAAGCTAGGTGTTAAAGGCATGCAGAGCTGACCACAATAGACAAAAGAGGCGGAGGTGGCATTCATGTCAGTTCACGCCTTGGGGATTCGACCTGACACAGGGCTTACAGTGTATTACACCTACCCTATTTTTTGTCCTCAGCAAAG
>CM070791.1:848642-897018 GCA_036346955.1 Dipus sagitta | reverse complement strand
TCTGGGGGGCCCCGGGGGGAATTTTTAAAACCCAAAAACCCAAACCAACCAAGAAGAAGAAGGAAAGGAAATCAGAAAAAGAAAAATGAAAAAATAAACAAAAAAACCCAACCAAACAAAAAATAAAAAAAACACAAAAGAACAGCAGCAAAGCGACAGCGGGGAAAAGGAAGCGGGATAGAAAGCTTTTTTAAAGGAAAGGGGGAAGGGGGGGAATATTCGAACATGGGTTCTCTGTGGGAAAGAAGCTGATTTTGTGATGACTAAAAAACGGGGCTCTGCAAGCGCCGCGGGCCGCAGAATGAGGGGGAACCCCCGGAGCTGGGGGCAAGAAACAACCTTTTGGCACGCACCCCAAAGGGAGGGGTGGGCATGGGGAAAGGGCCCGGGGGGCCTCCTTTAAAGGGAAGGGCGCCGCCCCCTTGTTCCGGGCCCCGGCAGTTTTTTGGGGGAAAACGGGGGAAACCAGGGGGGGTTTTTTCCTTGGCCCCCAAAGGGAGGGGCGGGGGGCCATGAAAAGCCCACGAGCCAAGGGGGCGGACCGGAAAAGGGGGCTTGGGCAGAAAAATAAAGGTCCGGCGAAACGGGGGGGCCCCGGGCGCAGTACAGAATTGGGAGGTTTTTGGAAGAGCAGAATCCTGGGTGCGGGCAGGGCGACCAGCGAGGAGACGAGGAGATCGCGGGGGCCCCCCGGGAGGTGGGACGGGTTTGGGCGCTGTGCCCGGGACCCGGCGGGGGAACCCCTGCGGGAGCAAATTTCTTGAAACTAGCGGGGGAAAGCCGCACCTGGGGGGAGCCACTCCTCGCACCACCAGGAAAGGGGATGGAGGAAAAAGGGGGTGCGAGGGTCACGTGGAAGTGCCAGGTCCGCCGGGACATCAACCCTTACCCACACAAGGCGGAATTTTTTGGAGAAACCCTGGGCCTTTAAACCCTGACTTCCACGCTTTCCCTGAGGGGGGAGGGGCATCGGGAAGACCGTAAAAGGGTTTTGCGCAAACACGCGCCCTTTGGGACCCTTGGCGAGGGACGGGGCGGCCCGCTGGAAAGGCTGACCCCGGCAGGGCCCCGAAAGCCCATGGGGAAGGGCAGGCATCGGCACGAGCCCCCCCGAGGGAGGAGCGGCTGGGCCCCAAAGGATCCCCCAAGGGCCCGGGCCCCCGGGGCAGCACAGGGGGCGCCAGGCGTTTCCCTGGACATGGAAAGGGCCCCCTTTCCCTCCCCACCAGAGGACAGGCCCGTGCCCCTTTTCGGGGGCAGAACAAATGAGGCTGCACCCGGGGGAGCCGAGTGAAACTCAAAGGGCCCAACCCGTCACTCGGGACCGGGAAAGGGCCCCCACACCCCAAACGGACCCAGGCTTTCCAGCCCATGAAAGGGTTCCCTCTTCAGCCCCACCGGGGGACAGGAGGACGACGGGAAAGGGGTGTTCCGCCTTGGAACCCAAAGCGGAAGGGGGGGCGGAATCCTTGGGGTGGCCCCCCTCCGGCCCAAGCAAAACCCCTCGGCCGCTCCATCCCTGGAGAAGAGTCACAGGAACCCTTCCCCGGGGCCGCGTGGCTTCCGGGGGCTTCACTGCCCGGAGCCTTGCGGGGGAGAAGCCCCGGGGGGGGGGACACCTGGCGCCAGATCGACCCGGGGCTGCAGGACCCCTCCAAGCAGGGGCTTTCCCCGCATGGAGCCGCACAAACCCCGGGGCGCTGCTGAGGCGCGGGGCCCCAAGCCTGAAAATCCCAGGGGAAACCTTGCCAACGGCGGGGCGCGTCCACCAGGGGGCAGCCTTCCCCCCCCAAAGGCAGGAGCACGTGCCGCAGGGGGGGCGGGGTGAAACCCCGGGGAAAACCAGCAGCGCCGGGTCAGTCTCCCTCCCGCCCCAGGGGGGGGGCCCAAAACCAACCTTTTTCTTGTGCCCCCGGCCTCTTTAAAAAGGGCTCCCTGCGGGCCAGCGCCCCCAAAAGGGGGCAGGGTCAGCCCCCAAGAAAATCGCCCCCCATAAAGGCCAAGACCAAAAGATTACAAAAGATGTGCTCCAGGGGATGAGCCCAAACTCAGGCAACAAGGGACATTGCCCGGGGAAGGAAAACCCGGGCCCCTTTCCCCTGCTGCGCCTTTTTCCCCTGCTGGGCCCTGGAAAGGGGTCCCAAGACCCTGCCCCGGGGCCAAGGGGGACCACTGAGGCCGTGGCTCCCCAGTCTTCCTGCCGAGGAAATAAAGGGCTACTCTCCCCGGGGATTTCCCAAAGGGGTTGGGAAAGGCCAAAACATATTCCCCCCCCCTAGGCACCTGGCGGGAGCAAGGAAAGGGACGCCGCCATGAAAACCACAGACAAAAAGGGACAGACACAAGGCCCCCACTGCAACCCGGGTTCCCCTCCCCACGATCCCCTGAATTTGAACGGGAACTCGGGGAACCCTTTTTCCCCTTATTCCATAGCTTCAGAGGGCAGGGGCACCCTCAGGAAAACGAGGGTTCCAGTCCCCCGCGCCCCCCCCTTCGCCCGGGAAAACCAGTGCAATCACACACAGCCCCCCATTCACATAGCCCTGTCTATCTTCCCCGCTGCCCGGGCCCACCGCTCCCTGATGTTTCCCCAAACGGGGGCCAAACACACCCACCCCCAAACCGTTTTTAATTTACGGGCACTTTTCCACCCCTATCCCAATTTTGGGAAATGGTAGTTATTACCCTCACTTTTCTATTCTTGCGGGGGTTTGGGTTGGCCCGGCCCGGTTTTTGGTTGGTTGTTTTTACTTTTTGGGCCCCGCTGGGGGGCGGGGGGTCTCGCCGGGGGCCCTGGCTGCCACGGATCCCCACAAGACTGCCGGAACCTGGCAGGGAATTCACAAAGGACCCTCCGAGTGCCGCAATGGGAGGAAACTCCCACAGGCTTCTGGAATTTTTCACACCCTCCCCCTTCCCCTGCCCCCGCGTCCCTTTTTCCCATGTGGGTAGTTGGATTATAAATGGGAACTTTTCTACCCACAGATAGCAACTTTTTCCAAATTCAAACCCCTGGTCACGGGAATTAAATTGCATGTGCATACCTCCCAGAATAAACTTGATCCTTTAATTTCCCCTAAAAACCCCGGGGCACCTAGGGAAATGTGAGGACGGGCGGGGGGGGGTTGGGGCGGGGAGGGCAGAGCTTTTGGGGCTCCATAAATTATTCGGGGGGGGGGTCCCGGGGGAAATTTTTAAAACCCAAACCCAAAACCAAACCAAGAAAAAAAGAAGGAAAGGAAATCAGTAAGTAAATGAAAAAATAAAAAAACAAACAACAAACAAAAAAAAAAATAAACACATAAGAACGGGCAGAAAAAAGGCGACAGCGGGGAAAGGAACAGGATAGTACTGTTTAAAGGGAAAGGGGAAAGGGAGGGGAAATTCAAAACATCGAGTCTTTTGTGGGAGAAGAAGCTGATTTTGTGAGACAAAGAAAACGGGCTTTTCAACGCTCCCGGCCGCAGATGAGTGACACGGACGGGGGCAGACAAAAACCCTGTGGCACGCAGCCCGTGAAGGAGTGGTGGGCATGTGGAGCCCGGGGCCCCTCCTTTCAATGGAAGGCCACGTCCCCCTGGGTACTGGCCCGACGAATCTTGTGGGGGAGAAACGAGGGTACCATGGGAGGGTTCTTGGCGCCCAAGGAGGCGCGGTGGCCAAATGAGAACCCACGAGCCAAGAGGGCGGAGCCTGGAAGGGCCGTGTGCAGTATATAAAGGTCCGCGGCGCAACGGGCGGGCCGGGCGCAGTACCAGAGATTCGGGAGGTATTGGAAGAGCAGAATCTGGGTGCCGGGCAGGCGACCCAGCGGAGGAGACGAGAGGATCGCGAGGCCCCGTGAGGTGGGTGCGGCTTGGCGCTGTGCCCTAGACCCGCTGGGGAACCCCCGCGGGAGCGAGTCTTGAGAGCTAGCTGGGGGGAGCCGCACCTGAGGGGCTGCCACTCCTCGCACCAGCCAGGCAAGGGGATTGAGGAGAAGCGGGTGCTGAGGGTCCCACGTGGAAGTGCCATTTCCGCCTGGCCATCAACCCGAACCCACACAAGCAGCGGAAAATTTTGGAGAAACTCACACGGCCTTACCCATGAACTCCACGCAATCCTGAGGGAGACGGGCATCAGGAAGACCGTGAAGGGCTTCGCAATCAAGCGCTTCCCTGGGACCCGTGGCGAGGACTTGGCGGTCCCGCTGGAAGAGGCTGCGACTCTGCAGGGCCGCCGAAGCCCAGTGTGCGGAAGGCAGGCATGGCACGAGTCCCCGAGGGAGGAGCGGCGTACTGGCTCCAGGAATGCCCCCACGCCCAGGCCCGCGTTGGGCAGCACAGGGCGCCAGGCGCTCCCTGGACATGGAAAGGGCCTCCTTCTCCTCCTTCTCCCCACCAGAGACATGGCGTGCTCCTGTGGCTGGGGCAGAACGAGAATGAGGCTGCACCCGGGGGGGCCAGAGGCGCCTCTAAGACACAACCCGTACTCACTCTGGACGCGGGCGGGGCCCGCAACTCCCATACAGGACGCCAGGGCGTCCAGCCCAGTGCACGGTGCCGCTCCCAGAGCCCACACGGAGGACAGGAGGACTGAGCAGGAAGCGTGTTCCGCCTTGGAAGCCCCGCGGAATGGGCGGAATCCTGTCGGGTGGCCCCCCGACAACACAGCTCCCTCGACGATCCATGCCCTGAGAAGAGATCACAAGGAACCTCCTTGCCGAGCCGCGTGGCTTACGGAGCTTCACTGCCACGGACCTTGACCGGGGAGAAGCCCCAGGCGGGAGACCCCGGCGCCAGATCGACCCGAGGCAGCAGGACCCTCCAGAGTCAGGGGCTCCCAGCATGGAGCCGCAGCAGCACCTCGGACGCTGCTGAGGCGCAGGGCCCCAGAGCCTGACATCCCAGGCGATCCCCCCCCCTTGCCAACGTCGGGACCGACCACAGGCGGCAGCCTTCTCCCCACCAAAGACAGTGAAGCAAGCTGTGCCGCAGGAGGGTCGCTGACCCTGGGAAAGCCTGCAGCTGCGGCTCATCTCCAGTCCCGCCCCTGTGCCAAACCATCCTCTCTGGTGTGCCCTGGCCTCTTCAACGGGCTCCCTGCGGGCCCGCCCAAAGGCGGCAGGGTCACGACCAAGAAAATCGCCCTCAGCTCAAGAGGCCAATCATAAGAATTACAAAAAAGATGTGCTCCAGTAGATGAGCCCACTCATGCAACAAGACATTCCCCGGGGGAAGGAACTGGCTCTGCCCTCTGCTGCGCTTTCCACGCTGCCGCTGGAAGGATCTGGCCAAAGTCCGCTGCCCGGGCCAAGGGGGCACGCACTGGAGGCCCTGGCTCACAGGTCTTCCTGCCCAGGAAGTACTGGCTACCTCCCGGGCCATTCCAAGCGTGAAGGCCAACATATCCCCCGCCAGCAACCATGGCGGAGCAAGGGATGCGGACCCCCGCCATGAATCCACAGACACAGGGACAGACACAAGGCCACACTGAACCCGTGCTTCGTGCCCCACGCTCCGGTGATTTGCAACGGGAGATGCCGCGAATCCCCCTTTTCCGCTTAGTTTCCATAGCTGTTCAGAGGGCAGGTCACATCAGGAAATCGAGGATACCATCACGCCCCCCTCCTCGCCCTGGAACTCAGTGCAATCACACACCAGCCCTCACATTCACTTCGCCCCTGTCTAGCTTCCCCGCTGCCCTGGCCAGCCTGCTCCCTGATGCTTCCAAACTGTGGCCACACAGCAGCACACCCAACCTGTGATTTAATTTACACACTTTTCCACCACGCTAATCCCTTAGTTGGTAATGGTAGCTAATACATTCGCCCTGTCTATTCGTGCCATTGGTCGGTCCGGTCGGTCGTTGTTGGGTTGGTTTGATTTACCCTTATTGGGGCCGCTGGAGCGAGGTCTCGCCGTGCCCTGGCTGCCACGGATCTCACAAGATCTGTCTGAAAACCTGGCAGGGAATTTCCCCCCACAAGGATCCTTCCCGAGTGCCGCAATTGGAGGCAAGCTGCACAGCTTCTGGAATCTTTCCATTCTGCCCCTCCCCTGCCCCCCGCGTGCCTCATGTGGGTAGTTTGATGATGAATGGATACTTTCTACCCACAGAAAGCAACGTTACCATTCAAACTGGTCACGTGGAATTAAATTTGCATGTGCATACCTCCCATAATAAACTTGATCCATTAATTGCCTGATAAGCCAGGCATCCTAGGGAAATGTGAGGACGGAGCGGGGTGGGGTGGGGCAGGGAGGGGCAGAGCTTTTTGGGGCTGCATAAAAGTTATTCGGGGGGTCCGGAGGAATTCAACGAAACCACCAACCAAAAAAGAAGAAAGGAATCAGTACGTAAATGAATAATAAATACAATAAGCAAACAAACAAACAACAAACAATAATAAATACATAAGACACAGCAGCCAAAACGACAGCTGGGAAAGGAGCAGGATAGTAGCTGTTTGAAGGAAGGGACGAGGGGGATATTCGAACATGAGTCTCCTGTGGGAGAAGAAGCTTGATGTTTGGGATACTAAAAACGTGGCTCTGCCAAGCGCGCAGGCCGCAATTGAGGGACACTGAGCTGAGGGCAGAGCAACAACCTGTGTCACGCAGCCCGTGAAGGAGTGGTGGGCATGTGGAGCACAGGGCCTCCTTTCATGGAAGGCGCACGACCCCCTGGTCTGGCCGGACGAGCTTGGGGGGAAAGGCGAGGGCGACCAGGAGGGATCTTGCCGCCTCAAGGAGCGCGGGTGGCCCAATGAGAAGCCCAGCCAGCGAGCCAAGAGGCAGAGCCTGGAAGGGGCGGTGGGCAGTATAAAAGGAACCGGCGCACGGGCGACGGGCCGTTACCAGAGATTCGGAGGCTTGGAAGTGCAGAATCCTGGGTTCTGGGCAGGCGACCAGCGAGGAGACGAGAGGATCGCGGATGCCGGCCGAGGTGGGAGCGGCTTGCGCTGTGCCCAGGACCCGCAGGGGAACCCCTGCGGGAGCGAAGTCGTTGAGAGCTAACTGGAAGCCGCACCTGAGGGGAGCCACCCACGCACCAGCCAGGCAAGGGGATGGAGAGAAGCGGGTGCTGAGGGTCACGTGGAAGTTCCAGTCCGCCCTGGACATCAAACCTCCGTACCCTAGAGGGGGGGGGGGGGGGGGGGGGGGGCACAAGCAGTACAGCGAAAGCTTGGAGAAACTCTCGCCTTACCCATACTCCAAACGCATCCTGAGGGAGAGCGGGCATCAAGGAAGGACCGTGAAGGGCTTTTGCGCAAACACGCGCTCCTGGGACCCCCTTTGGGGAGGGACTTGGCGCCCGCGGAAGAGGCCAGGCTCGGCAGGGCCCCCGAAGCCCCGTGCGGAAGGCAGGCATCGGCACGACTCCCCGAGGGAGGAGCGCTGGGCCCAGGAATCCCCATCGCCCAGCCCCGGGCAGCACAGGCGCCAGGCGCTCCCCGACATGGAAAGGGCCTCCTACCTTCTCCCCAACCAGAGGACATGGCGTGCTCCTGTTGCTGGGGGCAGAACGAGATGCGCTGCACCCGGGGGAGCCAAGTGCACTCTAAGACACCCGTCTACTCTGGACGCGGGCATGCCGCCACTCTGTCCCTACAGGACGCCACAGGCGTCCAGCCCAGGGCACGTTGGCCGTTTTCTTCGCTCTCGAGCCCCACGCGGGAGGAGCAGGAGACGAGCCAGGAGCGTGTTCCGCCTTGGAAGCCAGCGGACTGGGCGGAATCCTGTCGGGTTGCCCTCTCCGACAAGCACCCGCCCTCGCCGCTCCATGGCCCTGGAGAAGAGAGTCACAAGGAACTCCTTTTCCGAGCCGCGTGGCCTTACGGAGGCTTCACCTGCACGGAGCCTTGACGGAGGAGAAGCCCCCAGGGGCGGGGACAACCTGGCGTAATGACCCGAGCTGAGGCTCGTCCAAGCAGGGGCTCCACATGGAGCCGCAGCCCCGGGGGACGCTGCGAGCGCAGGGGCCCCAAAAGGCCCTGACATCCCAGGCGATCCTTCCCAACCCGGGACGCGTCCACCAGGCGCACCCTCCCCCAAAGACAGGGAGTGTGCCGCGGGAGGGGGCTGACCCTGGCAAAAGCCAAGCTGCGGCTCAGCCTCCGCCCGCCCCAGTGCCCAAACCACCTCGCTTGTGCCCTCCTCTTCACGGGTCCCTGGGGGCCACGCCCAAAGGCGGCAGGGTCGGGAAACCAAGAAAATCCCCCACTCATGCCAAGACAAAGGAATTCAAAAGATGTGCCCCCGAATGAGCCCACTCGGAAAAAAGGGACATTGCCCGGGGAAAGGGAAACTGGGCCTGCCCTCTCGGGCCCCTTTCCCCCCCCATGCTCCCGTTTTTGGAAGGGGATCCCAATCCCTGCCCGGGGCCAAGGGGGCACGCACTGAGGCCCGGGCCTAACAGTCTTCCGCCCAGGGAGGGACCCCGGCCCGGGGGGGAAAAAACCCCCCGGGCCCCGGGGGGGAGGCGGGGGGGCCCCGGGCCAGCCCAACCGGGGCCCGGCCCTCCCGGGGGGGCCGGCCCCCGGGGGGGAAAAGCCGGCCCGGGCGCCCTTTTTCGCGCCCCCTTTTGGGGGGGTCCTCGGCGGGTTTCCCCGCGCCCCCCCTCGCCCTGGAACTCATGCAACACACACAGCCCTACATTCACATCGCCCTTCATCCCCCGTGCCCTGGCCAGCCGCCCCCGATGCTTCCAAACTGTCCACACAGCAGCACACCCAACCGGTTTTAAATTTTCGGCACTTTTCCACCTATCCCTTGTTTGTAATGGAGTTATTCATCTCACGTCATTCGTCATTGGTGGTTTGGTCGGTCGGTTGTTTGGTTGGTTGATTTACTTATTGGCCCCTGGAGCGAGGGCTCGCCTGGCCCTGGCTGCCACGACCACAAAAATGTCTGAACCTGGGAGGAAAAAACCGTTTTGGGGGGCCGGGGGGGGGGTGCAAGGCCTTGGTCTTTAAGCCCCCCCTGCCCCGGGGCCTTCAATGGTTTAAATTTGGGATTAAAAAGGATCCTTTTCTCCCCGTGCCGGGGCCCCTTTTAACCCCCGGGGACATGAATTTTGGTGGGTAAAACCCCCCCAAAAAATAAAACTTGCCTTAAAAGGGCCCCCGAAAATTTTAAATGGAAAGGGTGGGGGGGGGGCGGGGTGGGGGGGCAGGAGGGGAGAGCGTTTGGGGCTCCATAAAGTTATTCTGGGGGGCCCGGGGGGAATTTCAACGAAACCCAACCAACCAAGAAGAAGAAGGAAAGGAAACAGTAAGGGAAATGAATAAATAAATAAATAACAAAAAAAACAAACAAACAAAAAATAAAACATAAGAACACACAAAACGCAGCTAAAGGAAGCGGATAGTAGCTGTTTGAAGGAAGGGAAGGGGGGAAATTCGAAAAACGAGCCTGGGGAGAAGAAGTGAGGGGATGACTTAAAAAGTGGCCGCAAGCGGCCGCAGGCCGCAGAAGAGGCCCCGGGGCTGAGGGCAGAGCACAACCTGGGCACGAGGAAGGAGGGGGGCATTGGGGCAAGGGCCCCTTTCAGGAAGGCGCACTCCCCCTGGGCGGCCGGCGAGCTTGTGGGGGAGCGGGGACCAGGGGAGGGGTCTTGGCGCCCAAGGAGCGGGGGTGGCCAAAGAAAGCCCAGCGAGCCAAGGGCGGAGCCTGGAAGGGGCGGTGGGCAGTATATAAAGGTCCGGCGCACGGCGGGCCGGGCGCAGACCAGAGATTCGGGAGGTCTTGGAAGTGCAGATCCTGGGTGCTGGGCAGGCGACCAGCGAGAGACGAGGAGATCGCGGAGGCCCCGGGAGGTGGGAGCGGCTTGCGCTGTGCCCAGGACCCGGCGGGGAACCCCGGGGAGCGAAGTCTTGAGAGCTAGCTGGGGAGAGCCGCACCTGAGGGGAGCCACTCCTCGCACCAGCCAGGCAGGGGATGGAGGAGAAGCGGGTGCTGAGGGTCACGTGGAGTGCCAGGTCCGCCTGGACATCAACCCGTACCCACACAGCAGCGGAAAGCTTGGAGAATCTCTCGGCCTTACCCATGCTCCACGCATCCTGAGGAGACGGGCATCGGAAGACCGTGAAGGGCTTGCGCAACACGCGCTCCTGGGACCCTTGGGCGAGGACTTGGCGGCCCGCTGGAAGAGGCTGGCTCGGCAGGGCCCCGAAGCCCGTGCGGAGGCAGGCATCGGCACGACTCCCCCGAGGGAGGAGCGGCTGGGCTCCAGGATGCCCCATCGCCCAGGCCCCGGGCAGCACAGGGCGCAGGCGCTCCCTGGACATGGAAAGGGCCTCCTTCTCCCACCAGAGACATGGCGTGCTCCTGTGCTGGGGCAGAACGAGATGAGCTGCACCCGGGGAGCCAGAGTGCACTCTAAGACACACCTCTACTCTGGACGCGGGCAGGCCGCCACTCCCTCAGGACGCCAGGCGTCCAGCCCAGTGCACGGGCCGCTCTCGAGCCCCACGCGGGAGGAGCGGAGGACGAGCAGGAAGCGTGTTCCGCCTTGGAAGCCAGCGGAATGGGGCGGAATCCTGTCGGGTGGCCCTCTCCGGACAAGCACCCGCCCTCGCCGTCATGCCCTGGAGAAGAGTCACAAGGAACTCCTTGCGAGCCGCGTGGCTTACGGAGGCTTCACTGCCACGGAGCCTGACGGAGGAGAAGCCCCAGGGCGGGACACCTGGCGCCAGATCGAGCCCGAGGCATGCAGGACTCTCCAGAGCAGGGGCTCCCAGCATGGAGCCGCAGCACCCGGGACGCTGCTGAGGCGCAGGGGCCCCAGAGCCTGACATCCCAGGCGATCCTTGCCAACGCGGGACGCGTCCACCAGGCGGCAGCCTTCTCCCCCAAAGACAGGAGCACTGTGCCGCAGGAGGGGCGGCTGACCCTGGAAAGCCAGCAGCTGCGGCTCAGTCTCCAGTCCCGCCCCAGTGCCCAACACCAGCCTCTGCTTGTGCCCTGGCCTCTTCACGGGCTCCCTGCGGGCCAGCGCCCAAAGGCGGCAGGGTCAGCACCAGAAAATCGCCCCACTCATGGCCAAGAGCAAAGAGATTACAAGAAGAGTGCTCCAGAGATGAGCCCAGCTCAGGCAACAAGGGACATTGCCCGGGGAAGGAAACTGGGCTCTGCCCTCTGCGCGCCTTTCCACTGCTGCCGCTGAAGGGATCCAAGTCCCTGCCCGGCCAAGGGGGCACGCACTGAGGCCGTGGCTCACAGTCTTCCTGCCCAGGAAGTACGGGCTACTCTCCGGCATTCCAAGGCGTGAAGGCCAGACTATCCCCCGCCTAGGCACTGGCGGGAGCAAGGGAATGCGGACGCCGCCATGAATCCACAGACACAGGGACAGACACAAGGCCACACTGCAACCGTGCTTCCGTGCCCCACGATCCGGTGAAATTTGCAACGGGAACTCGCGATCCCTTTCGCTTAGTTCCATAGCTGTTCAGAGGGCAGGGTCACATCAGGAAATCGAGGATTCCAGTCACACGCGCCCCCTCCTCGCCCTGGAACTCAGTGCAATCACACACAGCCCCACAGATCACATCGCCCTGTCTATCATCCCGCTGCCCTGGCCAGCCTGCCCTGATGCTTCCAAACTGTGGCCACACAGCACACACCCAACCGTGTTTTAATTACAGCATCTTTTCCACCTATCCTTAGTTTGTAATGGTAGTTATTCATCTCACTGTCTATTCGTGCATTGGTTGGTCGGTCGGTCGGTTGTTTGGTTGGTTGATTTACTTATTGGCCGCTGGAGCGAGGGTCTCGCCGTGGCCCTGGCTGCCACGGATCTCACAAGACTGTCTGAACCTGGCAGGGAATTCACAAGGATCCTCCCGAGTGCCGCAATTGGAGGCAAGCTGCACAGGCTCTGGAATCTTCACATGCTGCCCCCCCTGCCCCGCGTGCCTTCATGTGGGTAGTTGGATGATGAATGGGATACTTTCTACCCACAGATAGCACGTTTCCATTCTACCTGGTCACTGAATTAAATTGCATGGCATACCTCCCAGAATAAACTTGATCATAATTTGCCTGATAACCAGGCACCTAGGTAAATGTGAGGACGGGCGGGGTGGGGGGGGGCAGGGAGGGGCAGAGCGTTTGGGCTCCATAAAGTTATTCTGGGGGGTCCCGGAGGAATTTCAACGAACCACCACCAAGAAGAAGAAGGAAAGGAAATCAGTAAGTAATGAATAAATAAATAAATAACAAACAAACAAACAAACAATAAATAAATACTAAGAACAGCAGCAAAGGACAGCTGGAAAGGAAGCAGATAGTAGCTGTTTGAAGGAAGGGAAGGGGGAATATTCGAACATCGAGTCCTCTGTGGGAGAAGAAGCTGATGTTGTGATGACTAGAAAACGTGGCTCTGCAAGCGCCCAGGCCGCAGATGAGTGACACGGAGCTGAGGGCAGAGCACAACCTGTGGCACGCAGCCCGTGAAGGAGTGGTGGGCATGTGGAGCACAGGGCCTCCTTTCATGGAAGCGCACGTCCCCCTGGTCTGGCCGGACGAGCTTGTGGGGGAAAGCAGGGGACCAGGGGAGGGATCTTGGCGCCCAAGGAGCGCGGGTGGCCAATGAGAAGCCCAGCGAGCCAAGAGGGCGAGCCTGGAAGGGGGGCGGTGGGCAGTATATAAAGGTCCGGCGCACGGGCGGGCCGGCGCAGTACCAGAGATTCGGGAGGTCTTGGAAGGCAAATCCTGGTGCTGGGCAGGCGACCAGCGAGGAGACGAGGAGGATCGCGGAGGCCCCGGAGGGGGAGCGGCTTGCGCTGTGCCCAGGACCCGGCTGGGGAACCCCTGCGGGAGCGAAGGTCTTGAGAGCTAGCTGGGGAGAGCCGCACCTGAGGGGAGCCACTCCCGCACCAGCCAGGCGGGGGATGGGGGAGAAGCGGTGCTGAGGTCACGGGGAAGTGCCAGGTCCGCCTGGACATCAACCCGTACCCACACAAGCAGCGGAAAGCTTTGGAGAAACTCTCGGCCTTACCCATGACTCCACGCATCCTGAGGGAGACGGGAAACAGGAACAGGGACCTTTAAGGGCTTGCGCAAACACGGCCCTGGGGACCCCTTTGGGGAGGGACTTGGCGGCCCCGGAAAAGGCTGGCTCGGGAGGGCCCCAAGCCCAGTCGGAAGGCAGGGATTGCACGAACCCCCCAGGGGAAAGGGGGCTGGGCTCCAGGATGCCCCAACGCCCCGGCCCCGGGCAGCACAGGGCGCCAGGCGCTCCCTGGAAAAATTTAAAGGGGCCCCCCTCCCCACCAGAGACATGGGGTGCTCCCCGGCTGGGGGGGAAACGAGATAGGCTGCAAACCCGGGGGGGCCAGAGTGCACTCTAAAAACAAACCCCTTACTCTGGGCGCGGCAGGGGCCCCCACTCCCTACAAAGGGCCCAGGCGTCCAGGGGCCCCGTTCACGGTGCCGCTCTCGGGGCCCCACGGGGGGGAAAGGGGCAGGAGGACACAGGAAGCGTGTTTCCGCCCTTTGGGAAACCAAACAATGGGGCGGAATTTCCCGTCGGGTGGCCCCTCCCGGGCAAAGCAACCCGTCCCAGGCCCCCCTCCAAGCCCGGAAAGAATTTACAAGGAACTCCTTGGGCCCAGGGCCCCGGGGCTTTACGGGCCCTTTACTGCCACGGAGCCTTGACGGAGGAGAACCCCGGGGGGGCACCTGGCGCCAGTCGAAACCCCAGGCCCGCAGGACCTCCAAGCAGGGGCCCCCGCATGGGGGCCCAGAAACCCGGGGCGCCCGCTTAGGGGCAGGGGGCCCCCAAACCTGACAAACCCCGGCATCCGCCAACCCCCCCCCACCACCCCGGCCCCGCCCTCCCCCAAAGACAGAGCACGTGCCCCCAGGAGGGGCGGGTACCCCTTTGGGGGGCCACAGCTCGGCCATCCCAGCCCCCCCCCATTTCCCCCAAAACCCCCAGCTTGTTCCCGGCCCTTCACGGGCTCCCTGCGGGCCAGCGCCCAAAGGCGGCAGGGTCCCGCACCCCAAAAAAAATCGGGCCCCCCTCAAAGGGGGAAAACATAAGGGGATTACAAAAGATGACTCCAGGAATGAGGGGCCCAAACTCCGGAAGCAAGGGACAAAAACCCCCGGGGGAAACCCGGGGTCTTTCCCCCTGTGCGCCCTTTTTTACTGCTGCCGCTGGGAAAGGGGTCCCAAGTCCTTCCCGGGCCAAGGGGGCACGCACTGAGGCCGTGGCTTTCCCTTTTTCCCGCCCAGGGAATACGGGCACCCCTCCGGGCATTCCAAGGCGTAAGGCCCGACAAATCCCCCCCTAGGGCCCCCTTGGGGAGCAAGGGGTGCGGGCCCGGGCCCTGAATCCACAGACACAGGGACAGACCCAAGGCCAAAACTGCAACCGTGCTTCCGTGGCCCCAAAAGACCCCTGAATTTTTCAAAGGGAAATGCGATCCCCTTTTTGCTTAGTTCCAAGCTGTTCAGAGGGCAAGGTCACATCAGGAAATCGAGATTCCCCCCAGTCAACCGCGCCCCCTCCTCTCGCCCTGGCACTCAGTGCAATCACACACAGCCCTCACATTCCACATCGCCCTGTCTTATCTTCCCCCTGCCCTGGCCAGCCTGCTCCCTGAGGCTTTCCAAACTGTGGGCCACCACAGCAGCACTCCCAACCGTGTTTAATTTACAGGCATCTTTTCCACGCTATCCCTTAGTTTTAAAATGGTAGTTATTCATCTCACTGTCTATTCGGCATTGTTGGTTCGGTCGGTCCGGTTGTTTGGTGGTGATTTACTTATAGCCGCTGGAGCGAGGGTCCCTCGCGTGGCCCTTGGCCGTGCCACGGATTCTTCACAAGACTGTCTGAACTGGCAGGGAATTCACAAGATCCTCCGCGAGTGCCGCAATTGGAGGCAAGCTTGCACAGCTTCTGGAATCTTTCACATCTGCCCGTCCTGCCCTCGCGTGCCTTCGTGTGGGTAGTTGGATGATGAATGGGTACTTTCTACACAGATGCAACGTTCCATTCAACTTTGGTACTGAATTAATTTGCATGGCATACTCCCAGAATAAACTTGAATCCATTAATTTGCCTGCTGTTAAAACCAAGGACCTAGGGAAATGTACGTGAGACGGCCGGCGGGGGTGGGGTTTGGGGCATGGAAGTGGCAGAGCGTTTGGGGCTCCATAAGTTTATTCTGTGGGGGGGCCCGGAGGAATTTCAACGAACACAACCAACCAAGAAGAAGAAGGAAGGAAATCAGTAAGTAATGAATAAATAAATAATAAACAAACCCAACAATAAATAAATAATACATAAGAACTCAGAAGCGACAGCTTGGGAAGGAAGCAGGATCAGCGCTGTTGAAGGAAGGGAAGGGAGAGGGAATATTCGAAAATCGAGTGTCTGTGGAGAAGAAGCTGATTGTTGTGAATGACTAGAAAACGTGGCTCTGCAAGCGCCGCAGGGGCCGCAGATGAGTGACACGGAGCTGAGGGCAGAGCACAACACCTGTGGCACGCCGCCGTGAAAGGAAGTGGTGGCCTGTGGCAGCAAGGGCCTCTTTCAGGAAGGCGACGTCCCCATGGGTTTGGCCGGACGAGTTGTGGGGGGAAAGCGAGGGGACCAGGGGAGGGACTTGGGGCCAAGGAGCGCGGCGTGGCCAAAGAGAAGCCAGCGAGCCAATGAGGGGCGGAGCCTGGAAGGGCGGCGGTGGGCAGTATATAAAGGGTCTGGGCCGCACGGGCGGGCCGGGCGCAGTAAAACCAGAGAAATTCGGGAGGTCCTTGGAAGAGCAAATCCTGGGTGCAGGGCAGGCGACCAGCGAGGAGACGAGGAGATACGCGGAGGCCCCGGAAGGTGGGAAGGGGCTTGCGCTGTGCCCAGGACCCCGGCCTGGAGGGAACCCCAGCGGGAGCGAATGTCTTGAGAGCTAGCAGGGGAGAGCCGCACCTGAGGGAGCCAATCCTCGCACCTCCAGGCAAGGTGATGGAGAGAAGCGGTGAGCTGAGTGGTCATCGTGTAAGTGCCGAGGTCCGGCCTGACATCAACCCGTACCCACACAAGCAGCGAAAGCTTTTGGAGAAACTCTCGGCCTAACCATGACTCCACCATCCTGAGGGAGACGGGCATCAGGAAGACCGTGAAGGCTTGCGCAAACACGCCGCTCCTGACCCTTGCGAGGGACTAGGCGTCCCTCTGGAAGAGGCTGCTCGGCAGGCCCGAAGCCCAGTGCGGAAGGGCAGGCCAACGGCACGACTCCCCGAGGGAGAGAGCGGCTGGGCTCCAGATGCCCCATCGCCCAGCCCCCGGGCTGCACAGGGCGTCCAGGCGCTCCCTGGACCATGGAAAGGAACTCCTCACCCCACAGAGCGATCATGTCGTGCTCCTGTGCGGGGGCAGAACGAGATGAGGCTGCACCCGGGGAGCAGAGTGCACTCTACGACACCCCTCTACCTCTGGACCGCGGGCAGGGCGCCACACCCTACAGACTCAAAGGCGTCCAGGCCCCCAGTGCACCGGTGCCGCTCTCGAGCCCCACGCGGGAGGAGCAGGAGGACGAGCAGGAAGCGTGTACCGCCCCTTGGAAGCCAGCGGAATGGGGCGGAATCAACTGTCGGTGGCCCTCTCCCGACAAGCACCCGCCCTCCGCCGCTCCATGCCCAGGAGAAGAGTCACAAGAACAGCCTTGGCCGAGCCCGTGGCTTACGAGGCTTCACAGCCACGGAGCCTGACGGAGGAGAAGCCCCAGGGGCGGGACACCTGGCGCCCGATCGACCCGAGGCTGCAGACTCTCCAGAGCAGGGGCTCCCAGATGGAGCAGCAGCACCGGGACGCTGCTGAGGCGCAGGGGCTCCCCAGAGCCTGACATCCCAGGCGATCCTTGCCCACGGAGTCCCCACCACGCGTCCTCCAGGCGGCGCTTCTCCCAAAGACAGGAGCACTGTGCCGCAGGAGGGGCGGCTTGACCCTGGGAAAGGCAGCAGCCTGCGCTCAGTCTCAGTCCGCCCGCAGTGCCCAAACCAGCCTCTGCTTGTGCCCTGGCCGTCTTCACGGGCTCCCTGCGGGCCAGCGCCCCAAGGCGCAGGGTCCACCAAAGAAAAAATCGCCCCACGCATGGCCAAGAGCATAAGCGATTACAAGAAAGATGTGCTCCAGGAGATGAGCCCAGCTCAGGCAGCAAGGGACATTGCCCGGGGAAGGAAACAGGGCTCTGCCCTCTGCTGCGCCTTTCCACTGCTGCCACTGGAAGGGATCCCAAGTCCCTGCCCGGGCCAAGGGGGCACGACTGAGGCCGTGGCTCACAGTCTTCCTGCCCAGGAAGTATGGGCTACTCTCCGGGCATTCCAAGGCGTGAAGGCCAGACATATCCCCCGCCTAGGCACGTGGCGGGAGCAAGGGATGCGGACGCCGTCATGAATCCACAGACATAGGGACAGACACAAGGCCACACTGCAACCGTGCTTCCGTGCCCCACAATCCGGTGAATTTGCAACGGGAACTCGCGATCCCTTTTCGCTTAGTTCCATAGCTGTTCAGAGGGCAGGGTCACATCAGGAAATCGAGGATTCCAGTCACCGCGCCCCCTCCTCGCCCTGGAACTCAGTGCAATCACACACAGCCCTCACATTCACATCGACCTGTCTATCTTCCCCGCTGCCCTGGCCAGCCTGCTCCCTGATGCTTCCAAACTGTGGCCACACAGCAGCACACCCAACCGTGTTTAATTTACAGGCATCTTTTCCACGCTATCCCTTAGTTTGTAATGGTAGGTATTCATCTCACTGTCTATTTGTGCATTGGTTGGTCGGTCGGTCGGTTGTTTGGTTGGTTGATTTACTTATTGGTCGCTGGAGCGAGGGTCTCGCCGTGGCCCTGGCTGCCACTGATCTCACAAGACTGTCTGAACCTGGCAGGGAATTCACAAGGATCCTCCCGAGTGCCGCAATTGGAGGCAAGCTGCACAGGCTTCTGGAATCTTTCACATCTGCCCGTCCCCTGCCCCCGCGTGCCTTCATGTGGCTAGTTGGATGATGAACGGGATACTTTCTACCCACAGATAGCAACGTTTCCATTCTACCTGGTCACTGAATTAAATTGCATGTGCATACCTCCCAGAAAAAACTTGATCCATTAATTTGCCTGATAACCAGGCACCTAGGGAAATGGGAGGACGGGGCGGGGTGGGGTGGGGCAGGGAGGGGCACAGCGTTTGGGGCTCCATAAAGTTATTCTGGGGGGTCCAGTCCCGGGGATTTTCAAGAAACCCAACCAACCAAGAAGAAGAAGGAAAGGAAATCAGTAAGTAAATGAATAAAGAAACAAATAAACAAACAAACAAACAAACAAATAAATAAATACATAAGAACAGCAGCAATGCGATAGCTGGGAAGAGAAGCAGGATAGTAGCTGTTTGAAGGAAGGGAAGGGGAATATTCGAACATCGAGTCCCTGGGGGAGAAGAAGCTGATGTTGTGATGACTAGAAAACGTGGCTCTCCAAGCGCCGCAGGCCGCAGATGAGTGACACAGAGCTGAGGGCAGAGCACACCTGTGGCACGCAGCCGTGGAAGGAGTGGTGGCGTGTGGAGCACAGGGCCTCCTTTCGTGGAAGGCGCACGTCCCCCTGGGTCTGGCCGGACGAGCTTGTGGGGGAAAGCGAGGGGACCAGGGGAGGGATCTTGGCGCCCAAGGAGCGCGGGTGGCCAATGAGAAGCCCAGCGAGCCAAGAGGGCGGAGCCTGGAAGGGGGCGGTGGGCAGTATATAAAGGCCCGGCGCACGGGCGGGCCCGGGCGCAGTACCAGAGATTCGGGAGGTCTTGGAAGAGCAGAATCCTGGGTGCTGGGCAGGCGACCAGCGAGGAGACGAGGAGGATCGCGGAGGCCCCGGGAGGTGGGAGCGGCTTTCGCCTGTGCCCATGGGACACGGCTGGGGAACCCATGCGGGAGCGAAGTCTTGAGAGCTAGCTGGGGAGAGCCGCACCTGAGGGGAGCCACTCCTCGCACCAGTCAGGCAAGGGGATGGAGGAGAAGCGGGTGCTGAGGGTCACGTGGAAGTGCCAGGTCCGCCTGGACATCAACCCGTACCCACAAAGCAGCGGAAAGCTTTGGAGAAACTCTCGGCCTTACCCATGACTCCACGCATCCTGAGGGAGACGGGCATCAGGAAGACCGTGAAGGGCTTGCGCAAACACGCGCTCCTGGGACCCTTGGCGAGGGACTTGGCGGCCCGCTGGAAGAGGCTGTCTCGGCAGGGCCCCGAAGCCCAGCGCGGAAGGCAGGCATCGGCACGACTCCCCGAGGGAGGAGCGGCTGGGCTCCAGGATGCCCCATCGCCCAGGCCCCGGGCAGCACAGGGCGCCAGGCGCTCCCTGGACATGGAAAGGACCTCCTTCTCCCCACCAGAGGACATGGCGTGCTCCTGTGCTGGGGCAGAACGAGATGAGGCTGCACCCGGGGGAGCCAGAGTGCACTCTAAGACACCCGTCTACTCTGGACGCGGGCAGGGCCGCCACTCCCTACAGGACGACAGGCGTCCAGCCCAGTGCACGGTGCCGCTCTCGAGCCCCACGCGGGAGGAGCAGGAGGACGAGCAGGAAGCGTGTTCCGCCTTGGAAGCCAGCGGAATGGGGCGGAATCCTGTCGGGTGGCCCTCTCCGGACAAGCACCCGCCCTCGCCGCTCCATGCCCTGGAGAAGAGTCACAAGGAACTCCTTGCCGAGCCGCGTGGCTCACGGAGGCTTCACTGCCACGGAGCCTTGACGGAGGAGAAGCACCAGGGGCGGGACACCTAGCGCCAGATCGACCCGAGGCTGCAGGACTCTCCAGAGCAGGGGCTCCCAGCATGGAGCCGCAGCACCCGGGACGCTGCTGAGGCGCAGGGGCCCCAGAGCCTGACATCCCAGGCGATCCTTGCCAACGGCGGGACGCGTCCACAAGGCGGCAGCCTTCTCCCCCAAAAGACAGGAGCACTGTGCCGCAGGAGGGGCGGCTGACCCTGGGAAAGCCAGCAGCTGCGGCTCAGTCTCCAGTCCCGCCCCAGTGCCCAAACCAGCCTCTGCTTGTGCCCTGGCCTCTTCACGGGTCACTGCGGGCCAAGCGCCCAAAGGAGGCAGGGTCAACACCAAGAAAATCGCCCCATCATGGCCAAGGCATAAGAGATTACAAGAAGATGTGTCCAGGAAGATGAGCCCAGTCAGATGCAAGGGACATTGCCCGGGGAAGGAAACCTGCGGCTCTCTGCCCTCTGCTGCGGCCTTTCCACTGCTGCCGCTGGAAGGGATCCCAAGGTCCATGCCGGGCCATGGGGGCAACGCACTGAGGCCGTGGCTTCACAGTCTTCCTGCCTGGTTGTACGGGCTACTATCCGGGCTTTCCAAGGCGTGAGGCCAGACAGATCCCGCCTAGGCACGTGGCGGGAGCAAGGGATGCGGACGCCGCATGTATCCACTGACAAAGGGGACAGACACAAGGCCACACTGCAACCGTTGCTACCGTGCCCCACGATCCGGTGAATTTGCATCGGGAATCGCGATCCCTTTTCGCTTAGTTCATAGCTGTTAGAGGGCCAGGGTCACAATCAGGAAATCGACCGCGCGTCCAGTCACCGCGCCCCCTCCTCGCCCTGGAACTCAGTGCAATACACTTAAGCCCTCACCTTCACATTCGCCTGTCTATCTTCCCGCTGCCCTGGCTTGCTGCCCCCTGATGCTTCCAAACGGTGCCACACAGCAGCACAAACTCCAACCGTGTTTAATTTACAGGCAATCTTTTCCACGCTATCCCTTAGTTTGTAATGGTGGTTTATTCATCTCACTGTCTATTTCGTGCATTGGTTGGTCGGTCGGTCGGTTGTTTGGTTGGTTGATTTACTTATTGGCCGCTGCGATGCGAGGGTCTCGCCGTGGCCCTTGCTGCCACGGATCTCACAAGACTGTCTGAAACCTGCAGGGAATACACAAGGGATTCCTCCCGAGTGCCGCAATTGGAGGCAAGTGCACAGGCTTCTGGAATCTTTCACATTGCCCGTCCCCTGCCCCCGCGGCCTTCATGTGGGTTGTTGGATGATGAATCGGGATAACCTTTTACCCACAGATAGCAACGTTTCATTCTATTGTCCCTGAATTAATTGCATGAGCATACCTCCCCGAGCAGAATAAACTTGATCATTTATTTGCCTGATAACCAGGCACCTAGGGAAATGTGAGGAGGGGAGCGGGCGATGGTGGGGTGGGGCAGGGAGGGGCAGAGCGTTTGGGGCTCCATAAAGTTATTCTGGGGGGTCCGGAGGAATTTCAACGAACCCAACCAACCAAGAAGAAGAAGGAAAGGACATCAGTTAAGTCTAAATGAATAAATAAATAAACACAAAACAAATAAATAAATACATAAGAAAAACAGCAGCAAGCGAAGCTGGGGAAAGGAAGCCAGGATGTAGCTGTTTGAAGGAAGGGAAGGGGATATCACGACATCGCGTCCCTGGGGAGAAGATGCTGATGTTGTGGATGACTAGAAACGTGGGTCTGCACGCGCCGCAGGCCGGCAGATGAGTGACCGGAGTGAGGGCAGAGCCACACCTGTGGCACGCAGCCCGTGACGGACGTCGGGGGAACGTGGTGGGCATGTGGAGCACAGGACCTCCTTTCGTGGAAGGCGCACGTTTCCCCCTGGGTCTGGACGGCCGAGCTTGTGGGGGAAAGCGAAGGGGGACCCAGGGGAGGCACGATCATGGGCGCCAAGGAGCGCGGGTGGCCAATGAGACAGCCCAGCGAGGCAAGAGGCGGGAGCCTGGAGGGGGCGGTGGCAGTATATAAGGTCCGCGCGCCGGGCGGGCGGGCGCAGGTACAGGGATTCGGGAGGTCTGGAAAAGTGCAGAATCTGGGTGCTGGGCAGGCGACCAGCGAGGAGACGAGGAGGATCGCGGAGGCCCCGGGAGGTGGGGCGGCTTGCGTGTGCCCGTACCGGCTGGGGAACCCCTGCGGGAGCGAAGTCTTGAGAGCTAGCTGGGGAGAGAGCCGCACCTGAGGGGAGCCACTCCTCGCCACCAGCCGGCAAGGGGATGGAGGAGAAGCGGGGGGTGCTGAGGGTCACGTGGAAGTGCCAGGTCCGCCTGGACATCAACCCGTACCCACAAAGCAGCGGAAAGCCTGTGGAGAAAGAAAACTCTCGGCCTTACCCAATGACTCACCACGCACCATCCTGAGGGAGACGGCATCAGGAAGACCGTGAAGGGCTGCGCAACACGCAGCGCCTGGGACCCTTGGACGAGGGACTTGGGGGCCCCCGCTGGAAGAGGCCTTGTCTCGGCTGGGCCCCCGACAGCCAGTGCGGAAGGCAGGCATGTTGCACGAGTCCCCGACGGGTGTGCGGCTGGGCTCCAGGATGCACCATCGCCCAAGGCCACGGCTGCACCAGGGCCGCCAGGGCTCCCCTGACATGGAAAGGGCTCCTTCTCCCAACCAGAGTACATGGCCGTGCTCCTGTGCTGGGCCAGAACGAGATGGAGGCTGCACCCGGGGGAGCCAGCGTGCACTCTAAGACCACCCGTTGTGTTACTCTGGACGCGGGCGGGCGCCCCTCTACAGGACGGCCAGGGAGTCCAGCCCAGTGCACGTGCGCTTCTCGAGCCCCCGCGGGGAGGAGCAGGTGGCACGAGCAGGAAGCGTGTTCCGCTCTTGGAAGCCGCGGAATGGGGCGGAATCCTGTCGGAGTCGGGGGGGCCCCCCCCTCCTCCGGACAAGCACCCGTCCTCGCCGATCCATGCCCTGGAGAAGAGTCACAAGGAACCTCTTGCCGAGCCGCGTGGGCTTACGGAGGCTTCTCTGCTACGGGCTTGACGGAGGAGAAGCCCCAGGGGGGACAACCTGGCGCCTCAGATCGGACCCGAGGCTGCAGGCTCTCCAGAGCAGGGGCTCCCAGCATGGAGCCGAGTTTTACCCGGGACGCTGCTGAGGCGCAGGGGCCCCGAGCTGACATCCCAGGGATCCTTGCCAACACCGGGACGGTCCCACAAGGCGGCAGCCTTCTCCACAAGACAGGAGCACTGCTGCCGCAGCAGGAGGGGGGCGGTGACCCTGGGAAAGCCTAGCAGCTGCGGCACAGTCTCCAGTCCCGCCCCATTGCCCAAACCAGCCTCGGCTTGGGCCCTGGCCTTCTCACAATGCGGGCTCCCTGCGGGCCAGCGCCCAAAGCGGCAGGGTCAGCACCAAGAAAATCGCCCCACTCATGGCCAAGAGCATAAAAGAGATTAACAAGAAGATGTGCTCCAGAGATGAGCACAGCTCAGTAAGCAAGGGACAATGCCCGGGGAAGGAAACTGCTCTGCCCTCTGCTGCGCCTTTTTCCACGGCTGCCGCTGGAAGGGATTCCAAGTGCCCTGCCGGGCCAAGGGGGCAACGCACTGAGGCCGTGGCGCACAGTCTTCCTGCCCCCAGGAAGTACGGGCTACTTCCGGGGCATTCCAAGGGCGAGAAGGCCAGTACATATATCCCCCGCCTAGGCACGTGGCGGGAGTCAAGGGATGCCGGACGCCGCCATGAATCCACAGACACATGGACAAGACACAAGGCCACACTGCAACCGTCCTTCCCGGCCCCACTACCGCTGAAAATTTGCAACGGGAAATCGCGATCCCTTTTTTCGCTTAGTTCCATAGCTGTGTCAGAGGGCAGGGTCACATCAGGAAATCGAGGATTCCATCCACCGCGCCCCCCTCCTCGCCCTGGAACTCATGCAATACACACGCAGCCCCACATTCCACATCGCCCTGTTCTATCTTCCCGCGCTGCCCTGGCCAGCCTGCTCCCCCTGATGCTTCCAAACTGTGGCCACACAGCAGCCAAACACCCAACACCGTGTCTAATTTACAGGCATCTTTTCCAACCTATCCCTTAGTTTGTAATGTAGTTTATTCATCTCACTGTCTATTCGTCAATTGGTTGGTCGGTCGGTCGGTTGTTTGGTTGGTTGAATTTTTTACTTATTGGCCGCTGGAGCGAGGGTCGCGCCGTGGCCCTGGCTGCCACGGATCTCACAAGACTGGTCTGACCCTGGCAGGGAATTCCACAAGGATCATCCCGCGTGCCGCAATTGGAGCAAGCTGCACAGGCTTCTGGAATCTTTCACATCTGCGCCGTCCCCGCCCGCCCCCGCGTGCCTTTATGTGGTAGGTTGGATGAATGAATGGATACTTTCCTACCCACATATAGCAACGTATTCATTCACCTGGTCACTGCATTAAATTGCATGTGCATACCTCCCAGAATAAACTTGAACCCATTAATTTGCCTGATAACCAGGCACCTAGGGAAATGTGAGGACGGGGCGGGTTCGGGTGGGGCAGGGAGGGGCAGAGCGTTTGGGCTCAATAAAGTTATTCTGGCGGGGTCCCGGAGGAATTTCAACGAATCAACCAATCATAGAAGAAGAAGGAAAGGAAATCAGTAAGTAAATGAAAAATAAACAAACAAACAAACAAACAAACAAATAAAATTAAATACATTAAAGGAACAGCAGCAAAGCGACAAGCTGGGAAAGTAAGCAGGATAGTAGCTTTTGAAGGAAGGGAAGGAGGGGATTATTCGAACCATCGAGTCTCTGTGGAGAGAAAGTAGAAGTGATGTTGTGATGACTTGAAAACGTGGCTCTGCGAGCACCGCAGGCCGCAGATGTGTGGACACGGAGCTGAGGGCAGAGCAAAAACCTGTGGCACGATGACCTGTGAAGGGTGGTGGGCATGTGGAGCACGGGGCCTCTTTCATGGAAAGGCGGGCACGTCCCCCGGGGTCTGCAGGACGTGCTTGTGGCGGAAAGCGAGGGGACCAGAGGAGGAGGGATCTTGGCGCCCAAGGAGCGCGGGTGGCCAATGAGAATGCCAGCGTGCCAAGAGGGCGGAGCCTGGAAGGGCATGGAAGGGGGCGTGTGGGCAGTATATAAAGGCCCGGCGCCACGGGCGGGGAGGCGCAGTACCAGAGATTCGGTGAGGTCTTGGAAGAGCAGAATCCTGGGTGCTGGGCTGGCGGCCAGCGAGGAGACGATGGAGGATCGCGGAGGCCCCGGAGGAAGGTGGGAAGCGGCTGCGCTGGTGCACAGGTACCGGCTGGGGTATCCCCTGCGGGAGCGAAGTCTTGAAGTGCTAGCTGGGGAGAGCCGCACTGAGGCGAGCCAATCCCGCACCAGCCAGCAGCGGAGGGAGGAGAAGCGGGATGGGGTTCCGTGGAATTGCCAGGTCCGCCTGGACATCACCCGTCCCACACAAGCCCGGAAAGCTTTGGTGAAGATACTATCGGCCTTTACCATGACTCCACGGCATACTGAGGGAGACGGGGAGGGCATCGGAAGACCGTGAAGGGCTTGCCGACAAACACGCGCTCACGGGGACCCTTGGCGGAGGGACTTGCGGCCAGCTGGAAGTTGCTGGCTCGGCAGGGCCCGAAGCCCAGTGCGGAAGGCAGGCATGGGCACGAGTCCCAGAGGGAGGAGCGGCTGGGCTCCAGGATTGCCCCCCATCGCCCAGGCCCGGGCCAGAACAGGCGCCAGGCGCTCCCTGGACTGGAAAAGGGCCTACTTTTCCCCACCTGAGGACATTGGCGTGCTCCTGTGCCCTTCCTCCTTTTCCCCCCCCCCCCCCCCTGGGCGTACGAGATGAGGCTGCCCACGGGGGAGCCAGGTGCACTCTAAGACACCCGTCTACTCTGGACGCGGGCACGGGCCCCGACATTCCCTACAGGACGCCAGGCGTCCAGCCCAGTGCTCGGTGCCGCTCTCGAGCCCCACGCGGGAGCGCAGGATGGCGAGCAGGAAGCGTTGCTTGCCCTTGGAAGCCAGCGGAATGGGGCCGAATCTGTCGGGTGGCCCTCTCTGGACAAAGCACCCGCACTCGCCGTCTCCATTGCCCTGGGAAGTTGAGTCACAAGGAATCCTTGCCGAGAACCGCGTGGCTTACGGGGGCTTCACTGCCACTGGAGCCTTGACGGAGGAGAAGCCCAAAGGGCGGGGACACCTGGAGCCAGATCGACCGAGGCTTGCAGGGACTCTCCAGAGCAGGGGCTCCCAGCATGGAGCCGCAGACTCCGGGACGCTGCTGAGGCGCAGGGGCCCAGAAGCCTGACATCCCAGGTCGTTCTTGCAACGGCGGGGTCGCCGTCCTCCAGGCGGGCAGCCTTCTCCCCCAAAGAACTGGAGCACGCTCATGCCGCAGATGGCGGGGCTGGACACTGGGAAAGCCAGCAGCTGAGGCTCAGTCTCCAGTCCCTGCCCAGTGCCCAAACAGCCATCTTGCTTGTGCCCTAGCTCTTCACGGCTTCCCTGCGGGCAGCGCCCATAGGCGGAAGGGTCAGCACAAGAAAATCGCCCCACTCATGGCCAAGGCATTAGTGATACAGAAGTTGTGCTCAGGAGATGAGCCCAGTCAGGAAGCCAAAGGGAGCATTGCCCGGGGAAGGAGACTGGGCTCTGCCTCTGCTGCGCCTTTCCACTGCTGCCGCTGGAAGGGATCCAAGTCCCTGCAGGGACAAGGGGCACGCACTGTGGCCGTGGCTCCACAGTCTTCCTGCCCAGGAAGTACGGGTACTCTTCCGGGCATTCCATGGCCGTGAGGCCAGACAATCCCCGCTAGGCACCTGGCGGGCAGCAAGGGATGCGGACGCCGCCATGAAGCCACAGACACAGGGAGCAGACTCAGGCCACTCTGCAACCGTGCTTCCGTGCCCCTCGATCCGCTGAATTTGCAACGGGATAAACGCGATCCCTTTTCGCTTAGTTCCTTAGCTGTTTCAGAGGGCAGGGTCTCATCAGGAAATCGAGGATTCCAGAGTCCCACCGCGCCCCCCATCCTCGCCTGGTACTCAGTGCATCAAACACAGCCCTCACTTGTCATATCGCCATGTCTATCTTCCCCGCTGCCCTGGCCAGCCTGCTCCTGATGCTTAACTGTGGCCACACTGCAGCACACCACAACCGTGTTAATTTACAGGATCTTTTTCCAGCTATCCCTTAGTTGTTAATGGTAGTTATTCATATCACTGTCTATTCGTGCATTGGTTGGTAGCAGTCGGGTTCGGTTGTTTGGTTGGTTGAATTTATTATTGGCGCTGGGAGCGTGGGGCTAGCCCCGTGGCATGCTGCCACGGTTCTACAAGACTGTCTGTACCTGGCAGGGAATTCACAAGGATTCCTCCCGAGCTGCCGCAATTGGAGGCAAGCTGCACAGGCTTTGGAATCTTTCACTCTGCCCGTTCCCATGACCCGTGTGCCTTCATGTGGGTAGTTGGATGAAGGAATGGGATACTTTCTACCCACAGATTGCAACGTTTCCATTCTACCTTGTCACTGAATTAAATTGCATGTGCATACCTCCAGAAGAAACTTGATCCAGTAATTTGCCTGATAACCAGCAACCTAGGGAAATGTGAGGACGGGGCGGGGTCGGGTGGGGCAGGGAGGGGCAGAGCGTTTGGCTCCATAAAGTTATTCTGGGTTCCCGGAGGAATTTCAACGATCCAACTCAACCAAGAAGAAGAAGGAAAGGAAATCAGTAAGTAAAATGAATAAAAAACAAACAAACAAACAAACAAACAAATAAATAAATACATAAGAAACAGTCAGCAACGACAGCTGGGAAGGAATCAGGATAGTAGCTGTATGAAGGAAGGGAGGAGGGGAATATTCGAACATCGAGTCTCTGTGGGAGAAGAAGCTGATGTTGGTGAAATGACTAGAAAACGTGGCTCTGCAAGCACCGCAGGCCGCCGATGAGTGAACACGGAGCTGAAGGGCAGAGCCACAACTCTGTGGCACGCAAGCCCGTGGAAGAGTGGTGGGAATGTGGAGCACAGGGCCTCCTTTCATGGAAGGCGCACGTCCCCCTGGGTTGGCGGACGAGCTTTTGTGGCGGAAAGCGAGTGGGACCAGGGGAGGGAGGGATCTTGGCGCCAAGGAGCGCGCGGTGGCCCAATGAGAAGCCAGCGAGCCAAGGAGGGGGAGCTGGAAGGGGCGGGCGGTGGGCCGTAATAAAGGCCCGGACGCACGGGCGGGCCGGGGGCGCAGTTCCAGAGTTCGGAGGTCTTGGAAGAGCAGAATCCGGGGTGCTGGCAGGCGACCAGCGAGGAGCGAGGAGGATCGCGGAGGGAGGCCCCGGAAGGTGGGAGCGGCTTGCCTGTGCCCAGGCCCGCCGGGGGACCCCTGCGGGAGCGAAGTCTTGAACTAGCTGGGGAGAGCCGCACCTGAGGGGAGCCTCTCTCGCACCAGCCAGGCAAGCGATGGAGGAGAAGCGGGTACTGAGTTCACGTGGAAGTGCCAGGTTCCGCCTGGACATCAACCCGTACCCACACAAGCGCGGAAAGCTTTGGAGAACTCTCGGCCTTACCCATGACTCACGAATCCTGAGGGAGACGGCCTCAGGAAGACCGTTGAAGGGCTCTTGCGCAAACACGCGCTCCGGGGACCCTTGCGAGGGGACTTGGCGGCCCGCTGGAAGAGGCTGCTCGGCAGGGCCCAGAAGCCCAAGCGTGCGAGAAATGGCCTCAGGGCCAAATCTGGGACTCCTTATCGCGAGTCCCCGAGGGAGGAGCGTCTGGCTCCAAGGATGCCCCATCGCCCAGGCCCCGGCAGCACAGGCGCCAGGCGCTCCTGGACCATGGAAAAGGGCCTCCTTCATCTCCCCCACCAGAGGACATGGCGTGCCCCTGTGCTGGGGGCAAACGAGATGAGGCTGCACCCGGGGGAGCCAGAGTGCACTCTAAGACACCCTCTACTCAGGACGGCGGGCAGGGCCGACACTCCCTACAGACCCAGGCTTCGCAGCCCAGTGCCATCGTGCCGCTCTCAGTGAGCCCCACGCGGGAGGAGCAAGGAGGACGAGCAGAAGCGTTGTTCCGCCTTGGAAGAGCCAGCGGAATGGGGCGAATCCTTCGGGTCCCTCCTCCGGACAAGCACCCCGCCTCGCCGCTCCATGCCCTGGAAAGAGTCAACAAGGAACCCTTGCCGAGCCGCGTGGCTTACGGAGGCCTTCACTGCCACGGAGCCTTGGACGGAAGAGAAGCCCCAAGGGCGGGACACCGCTCCAATCGACCCGAGCTGCAGGACTCTCCAGAGCGGGGCTCCCAGCATGGAGCCGCAGCACCCGGACGCTGCTGAGGCGCAGGGGCCCCAGAGCCGACATCCCAGGCGATCCTGTGCCAACGGCGGGACCGTCCACCAGGGCGCAGCCCTTCTCCCCCAAAGACAGGAGCACTGTGCCGCAGGAGGGGGCGGCTGACCCTGGAAAGCAAGCGCTGCGGCTCAGTCTCCAGTCCGCCTCCAGTGCCCAAACCAGCCTCTGCTTGTGCCCTGGCCTCTTCAACGGGCTCCCTGCGGCCCAGCGCCCAAAGCGGCAGGGTCCACCCCAAGAAAATCGCCCCACTCAGGCCCAAGAGCATAAGAGATTACAAGAGATGTGCTCCAGGGATAGGAGCCCAGCTCAGGAAAGCAAGGGACATTGCCCGGGGAAGGAAACTGGGCTCTGCCCTCTGCTGCGCCTTTCCACTGCAGCCGCTGGAAGGGACCCAATCACCTGCCCGGTCCAAGGGGGCACGCACTGAGGCTCGTGGCTCACAGTCCTTCCTGCCCAGAAGTACGGCTACTCTCCGTGCATTCCCAGCGTGAAGGCCAGACATATCCCCCGCCTAGCACCTGGCGGGAGCAAGGGATGCGGACGCCGCCATGAATCCACAGACACAGGGACAGAACACAAGGCCCCACTGCAACCGTGCTTCCGTGCCCCACGATCCGCTGAATTTGCAACGGGAACACGCGATCCCTTTTCCGCTTAGTTCCAAAGCTTGTTCAGAGGCAGGTCACATCAGAAATCGAGGATTACCGTCACCGCGCCCCCTCCTCGCCCTGGACTCAGTGCAATCACACACAGCCCCTCCACATTCAATCGCCCTGTCTATCTTCCTCATCCCTCCCCCAGTGCCCTGGCCAGCCTGCTCCTGAAGCTCCAAACTGTGCCCACACAGCAGCAAACACCCAACCGTGGTTAATTTACAGGCATCTTTTCCACGCTATCCCCTAGTTTGTAATGGTAGTTATTCATCTCACGCATTCGTGCATTGGTGTTACGTCGGTTCGGTTGTTTGGTTGGTTGATTTACTTAATGCCGCTGTAGCGAGGGTCTCGCCGTGGCCCTGGCTGCTCACGGATCTCAACAAGACTGTCTGAACCTGGAGCATGGAAATCACAAGGAACCTCCCGAGTGCCGCAATTGGAGGCAAGCTGCAACAGCATCTGGAATCTTTTCACAACTGCCCTCTGCCCCTGCCCCCGTTTGCCATCATGTGGGTAGTATGTATGAAGAATGGGATCCTTTCTAACCCACAGATAGCAACGTTTCCATTCTACCTGGTACACTGAATTAAATTGCCTGTGCATACCTCCAGAATAAACTTGAACCATTAATTTCCGGAAAACCCGGCACCTAGGGAAAATGTGAGTACGGGGCGGGGGTGGGTGGGGCAGGATGGCAGAGGCGGTTTTGGGGTCTCCATAAAGTTATTCTGTGGGGTCCCGGAGGAATTTCAACCGAACCAACCAACCAAGAAAAGAAGGAAACTCAATCAGTGAAGTAAATGAATAAATAAACAAACAACAAACAAACAAACAACAAAATAAATACATAAGAACAAGCAGCAAAGCGACAGCTGGGAAAGGAAGCAGGATATAGCTGTTTGAAAGAGGAAGGAGGGGAATATTCGAACATCGATTCTCTGTGGGAGAAGAAGCTGAGTTTGTGAAGACTAGAAAACGTGGCTCTGCAAGCGCCGCAGGCCGCAGATGAGTGACAAGGATCTGAGGGCAGAGCACAACCTTGGCACGCAAAGCCCCGTGAAGGAAGTGGTGGGCCTGTGGAGCACAAGGGCCTCCTTTCCTGGAAGATGCGCACGTCCCCCTGGGACCTGGACGGACGAGCTTGTGGCGGAAATCGAGGGACCATGGGGGATCTTGGCGCCCAAGATCGCGGGTGGCATGATAAGCCCGCGAGCCAAGAGGGGCGGATCCAGGAAGGGGGCGTGTGGGCAGAATATAAAGTCCGGGCGCACGGGCGGGCCGGGCGCAGTACCGAGAGTTTCGGGAGTTCTTGTGAAGAGCAGAATCCGGGTGGCTGGCAGGCACCAGCGAGGAGAACGGGGATCGCTGAGATCCCGGGAGGTGGGAGCGGCTTGCGCTGTGCCCAGGACCCGCGGGGACACCCCTGCGGGAGCGAAGTCTTAGAGAGGACTAGCTGGGGAGAGCCAGCACCTGAGGGGAGCCACTCCTCGCACGCAGCCAGGCAAGGGGATGGAGGAGAAGCGGAGTGCTGAGGGTCACGTGGAAGTGCCAGGACCTCCTGGACAAATCAACCCGTACCCGACACAAGCAAGCGGAAAAGCTTTGGAGAAACTCTTCGGCCTTACCCATGACTCCACGCAATCCTGAGGGAGACGGGCAAATCAGGAAGAAACCGTGAATGGCTTGCGCCAACACGCGACGCCATCCTGGGACCCTTGGCGAGGCCTTGGCGGCCCGGCAGGAAGAGGTCTGGCTCGGCAGGGGCCCCGAAGCCCAGTGCGGAAGGCAGGCATGGGACACGACTCCCCGAGGGAGGAGCGGCGGGCTCCAGGAACCCCCATCGCCCAGGCCCCGGGCAGCACAGGCGCCAGGCGCTCCCAGGACATGGAAGGGCCTCCTTCACCCCACCAGAGGACATGGCGTGCTCCTGTGCTGGGGCAGAAAGATGGGAGGGCTGCATACCGGGGAGCAGAGTGCACTCTAAGACAAACCCGTCATACTCAGGCCGCGGTCAGGGCCGCCACACCACAGAACGCCAGGCGTCTAGCCCCGTGCACGGTGCCGCTCTCGGATCCCCACGCGGGAGAGTCAGGAGGACGAGCAGGAAGCGTGTTCCGCCATGAAGCCAGCGGAATGGGGCGGAATCCTGTCGGGTGGCCCTCTCCGGACAAGCACCCACCCACGCCGCTCCATGCCCCTGAGAAGAGTCCACAATGAACTCCATCCGGGAGCCGCCGGTGCATTACTGAGGCCTTCACTGCCACGGAGCCTTGACGGAGGAAACCCCAGGGGCGGACAAACCTGGCGCAGATCGAACCCGAGGCTGCATGACTCTCCAAGCAGTGGCACCCAGCATGGAGCCGCAGCACCCGGGACGCTGCTGATGTAGCGGCAGGGGCCCACCATAGCCTGACATCCCAGGCGATCCTTGCCCCAACGGGCGGACGCGTCCACCAGGCGGCAGCCTTCTCTCCCCCAAAGACAGGAGCAACGGTGCCGCAGAGGGGCGGCTGACCCTGGTAAAGTCCCAGCCAGCTGCGTCTCAGTCTCCAGACCGCGCCCCAGAGCCCAAACCAGCCTCTCATCTTGTGCCCCTGGCCTCTTCAACGGGCTCCCTGCGGGCCAGCGCCAAGGCGGCAGGGTCAGCACCAAGAAAATCGCCCCACTCATGGCCAGAGCATAATAGATTACAAGAAGATGTGCTCCAGGAGATGAGCCCCAGCTCAGGAAGCAAGGGACATTGCCCGGGGAAAGAAACTGGCTCAGCCCTCTGCTGCGGCCTTATCGCACTGCTTGCCGCTGGAAGAGGGATCCCAAGTCCCTGCCCGGGCCAAGGGGGCACGCACTGAGGCCGTGGCCTCACAGTCTTCCTGACCGCCAGGAAGTACGGGCTACTCTCCGGGCATTCCAAGGCGTGAAGGCAGACATATCCCTACCACCCCGCCTAGGCACCTGGCGGGAGCAAGGATGCGGACGCCGCCATGAATCCACAGACACACAGGGACAGACACAAGGCCAAACAGCAACCGTGCTTCCGTGCCCCACGATCACGCTGAATTTGCAACGGGACTCGCGATCCCTTTATCGCTATTCCATATAGCAGTTCAGGAGGCAGGGTCCATTCAGAAATCGAAGGATTCCAGTCACCGCGCCCCCTCCTCGCCACTGGAACTCAGTGCATCACACACAGCCCTCACATTCATATCGCCCTGTCTATCTTCCCCGCTGCCCTGGCCAGCCTGCTCCCTGATGCTCCAAACGTGGCCACACAGCAGCACATTCACCCAACCCGTGTTATTTACAGCATCATTTCCACGCTATCCCTATTTTGTAATGGTAGTTTTGTTCCATCTCACTGTCATTCGTGCATTGGTTGGTCGGTCGGTCGGTTGTTTGGTTGGTTGATTACTAATGGCCGCTGGAGCGAGGGCCTCGCCGTGGCCCTGGCTGCCACGGATTCTCACAAGACTGTCTGAACCTGGCAGGGAATTCCACAAGGAACCACACCGATGCGCCGCAATTGGAGGCAAGCTGCACAGGCTTCTGGAATCTTTCACATCTGCCTCGTCCCCTGTCCCCCGTGTGGCCTTCATGTGGGAGTTGGATGAAGAATGGGATACTTTCTACCCACAGATAGCACGTTTCCATTCTACCTGGTCACTGAATATAATTGCATGTGCATACCTCCCAGAATAAACTTTATCACATTAATTTGCCTGATAACCAGGCACCTAGGGTAATGTGGAGACGGGGGCGGGGTTCGGGTGGGGCACGGGAGGGCAGAAGCGTTTTGGGGCCGCCATAAAGTTTTTCTGGGGGGGTCCCGGAGGTATTTCAACGAACCAACCAACCAAGAAGAAGAAGGAAACTAAATCAGTAAGGTAAATGAATAAATAAACAAAACAACAAACAAACAAACAAATAAATAAATACATAAGAAACAGCAGCAAAGCGACAGCTGGAAAGGAATCAGGAAGTAGCTGTTGAAGGAAGGAAGGAGGGAATAATTCGAACTCGAGTCTCTGTGGAGAAAAGCTGATGTTGTGATGACTAGAAAACGTGCTCTGCAAGCGCCGCGCCCCCCCCGCAAGAAAGAGTGACAAGCTGAGCTGAGGGCAGAGCACAACCTGGGGCACCAGCCCGTGAATGGAGTGGTGGGCATGTGGACACAGGGCCCCTCCTCTTTCATGTAAGGCGCACGTCCCCCTGGCCTGGCCGGACGAGCTTTGTGGGCGGAAAGCGAGGGGACCAGGGGAGGGATCTTGGCGCCCAAGAGCGCGGGTGGCCCAATGAGAAGCCCAGCGAGCCAAGAGGGCGGATGCCTGAAGGGGGCGGTGTCAGTATATAAAGGTCCCGGCGCACGGGCGGGCCGGGCGCAGTACCAAGTTGCGGAGTTCATGGAAAGCAGAATCCTGGGTGCTGGGCAGAGGGCGACCAGCGAGGAGACGAGGAGGATCGCGGAGATCCCGGGAGGTGGAGCGCTTGCGCTGTGCCCAGGACCCGGCTGGGGAACCCCTGCGGAGCGAAGTCTTGAGAGCTAGCTGGGGAGAGCCGCACATGAGGGAGCCACTGCCGCGCACCAGCTCAGCAGGGGATGGAGAAAGCGGTGCTGAGGGTCACGTGGAAGTGCCAGGTCCGCCTGGACATCAAACCCTAACCCACACAAGCAGCGGAAAGCTTTGGAGAAACTCTCGGCCTTACCCATGACTCCACGCATCCTGAGGGAGACGGCATCAGGCAAAGACGTGAAGGGGCATTGCGCAAACACGCGCTCCTGGGACCCTTGGCCGAGGGCCTGGCGGCCCGCTGGAAGAGGCTGGCTCGGCAGGGGCCCCGAAGCCCAGTGCGGAAGGCAAGGCAATGGCACGACTCCCCGAGGGAGGAGCGGCCTTGGCTCCAGGATTGCCCCATCGCCCAGCCCCGGGCAAAGCACAGGCGCCATGCGTCCCTGGACATGGAAAAGGGCTCCCATCTCCCCCCACCAGAGACATGGCGTGCTCCTGAGGCTGGGGCAGAACGAGATGAGGCTGACTCCGGGGGAGCAGAGTGCATCTCTAAGAACAACCCGTCTAACTCTGGACGCGGCAGGCGCCACTCCCTACTGGACGCCATGCGTCCTAGCCCCGTGCATACGGTGCGCTCTCGAGCCCTCACGCGGTAGGAGCAGGAGGACGAGCCGGAAGCGTGTTCCGCCAAGAAGAGCCAGCGGAATGGGGCGGAATCCTTCGGGTGGCCCTCTCCGGACAAGGCTCCCACCCTCGGCCGCCCATGCCCTGGAAAGATCACAATGAACTCCTTGCCGAGCCCGTGGCTTTACGGAGCTTCACGTGCCTACGGAGCCTTGACGGAGGAGAAGCCCCAGGGGCGTGACACCGGGCCCAGAACGAACCACGAGGCTGCGTGACTCTCTTCCAGAGCGGGGGGCTCCCACATGGAGCCGCAGCCACCCGGGACGCTGCAGAGGCTCAGGGGCCCCAAGCCTGAACATCCCAGGCGATCCCTTGTTGCCAACGGCGGGACGCTTCCACCAGGGGCGGCAGCCTTCTCCCCCAAAGACAGGAGCACTGTGTCCGCAAGGAGGGCGGCTGACCCTGGGAAAGCCAGCAGCTGCGGCTCAGTCTCCAGTCCCCGCCCCAGTGCCCCAAACCACCCTGCTGTGTGCCCGGGCCCTCTCTATCACGGCTCCCTGCGGGCCAGCGCCCAAAGGCCAGGGTCACACCAAGAAAATCGCCCCACTCATAGCCAAGAGCATAAAGATTTACAAGAAGATGTTTCCAGAGATGAGCCCAGCTCAGGAAGCAAGGAACATTGCCCGGGACGGAAAACTGGGCCTGCCCTCTGCTGCGCCTTTCCACTGCTGCCGCTGAAGGGATCCAAGCCCTCCCCGGGGCCCAAAGGGGGGCACGCACTGAGGCCTTTTGGCCACAGTCTTCCCCTGCCCAGGAAGTACGGGCTACTCTCTCCGGGCATTCCACCAAGGCGTGAAGGCCAGACATATCCCCCGCTAGCACCTGGCGGAGCAAGGGATGCGCACGCCGCCATGAAATCCCCAGACACAGGAACAGCCACAAGGCCACACTGCAACCGTGCTTCCGTGCCCCACGATCCGTGTGAATTTTCAACGGGAATCTAGCGATCCTTTTCGCTTAGTTCCATACTTTTCAGAGGGCAGGTCACATCAGGAAATCGAGGATCCATCAACGCGCCCCTCGCTCGCCCGAACTCAGTGCAAATCACACACACACAGCCCACACATTCACATCGCCCTAATCTATCTCCCGCTGCCCTGGCCAGCCTGCTCCTGGATGCTTCCAAACTGTGGCCACACAGCAGCACATCACACCAACGGTTTTAATTTACAGCATCTTTTCACGCTAATCCCTTAGTTTGTAATGTATTATTCATCTCACTGTCTAGTTCGTGCATTGTTGGTCGTGGTCGGTTCGTTTGTTTGGTTGGTTGATTTACTTATTGGCCGCTGGAGCGAGGGTCTCGCCGTGGCCCTGGCGCCACGGATCTCACAAGACTGTCTGAACCTGCAGGGAATTCACAGGATCCTCCCGAGTCCGCAATTGGAAGGCAAGCTGCCACAGGCTTCTGAATCTTCACCATCTGCCAGTCCCCTGCCCCGCTGCCTTCTGTGGGTAGTTGGATGATGAATGGGATACTTTCTACCCACCGATACAACGTTTCCAAACAAATACCTGGGCACTGAATAAATTGCTGTGCATACCTCCCAGAATAACTTGATCCATTAATTTGCCAGATAACCAGGCACCTAGGGAAATGGGAGGACGGAGCGTGGGGTGGGGTGGGGGAGGGAGGGGCAGAGCCGTTTGGGCTTCCCTATAAGAGTTATTCTGGGGTCCCGGAGAATTGCAACGAACAACCAACCAAGAAGAAGAAGGAAAGGAAAAACAGTAAGTAAATGAATAAACAAACAAACAAACAAACAAACAACAAAAAAAAAAAATAAATACATAAGAACGCACAAAACGACAGCTGGAAAAGGAAACAGGATAGTAAACTGTTTGAAGGAAAGGAAGGAGGGAATATTTGAACATCGGCGCGGGGGGGGAAGAAGCTATGTTGGATGACAGAATACGTGGCACTACAAGCGCCGCACCCCAAGAGTGACACGGAGCTGAAAGGGGAGACACAACCCGTGCACCACCCGTGAAGGTGGTGCATGTGGACCCCAGGGCCTCCTTTCTGGAAGGCGCACTCCCCCTGGGGCTGGCCGACGAGCTTGTGGGGGAAAGGAGGGACCGGGGAGGAACTTGGCCCCAAGGGAAAGCGGTGGCCAATGAGAACCCAGCGACCAAAAGGGGGGAGCCTGGAAGGGGGCGGTGGGGAAAAATAAAGGTCCGGCGCACGGCGGGCCGGCCCCAGTACCAAAGATTCGGGAGGTCTTGAAGGCAAACCGGTGCTGGGCAGGCGACCACGAGGAGAGGAAGAGGATCGCGGAGGCCCCGGGAGGTGGGAGCGGCTTGCGGGTGTCCCAGGAAACCCCGGGTGGGAACCCCTGGGGAGCGAAGTCCTGAGAAACTAGCTGGGGGGAGCCGCACCTGAGGGGAGCCACCCTCCACCACCAGGCAAGGGGATGGAGGAGAACGGGCGGGGGCACGTGGAAGTGCCGGGTCCGCCTGGACATCAACCCGTACCCACACAAGCAGCGGAAAATTTTGGAGAACCTGGGCCCTTCCCCAAAGATTCCACGCATCCAGGGAGAACGGGCATCGGGAAGACCTTTGAAGGCTTGCGCAAAAAACGCGAAACCTGGGACCCTTGCGAGGACTTGGGGCCCCGCTGGAAGACTGGCTCGCAGGCCCCGAAGCCCAGTGCGGAAGGCAGGCATGGGCACGACTCCCCGAGGAGAGGGGCTGGCTCCAGGATGCCCCATCGCCCGGCCCCGGGCAGCACAGGCCCAGGCGCCCCTGGAAAAGGAAAGGCCTCCTTCTCCCCACGGGAGACATGCCGTGCTCCTGTGCTGAGGCAGAGGGGAATGGGCTGAAACCAAGGGGGAGCCAGAGTGCACTCAAAAGACCCCCCCGTCACTCGGGGGCCCGGGCGGGGCCGCACTCGTACAAGGACGCCAGGCGTCCGCCCTTGCAGTGCCGCTTTTGAGCCCCACGGGAGGAGCAGGAGGACGACAGAACGTGTTCCCCTGGAAGCCAGCGAATGGGGCGGAATCCTGTCGTTGCCCTCCCCCGACAGCACCCGCCCTCGCCGCTCCATCCCCTGCAAAAGTCAAAAGGGGAACTCTTTGCCAGCCGCTTTGCTTAGGGAAACTTCACTGCCACGGACCTTGACGGAGGAGAACCCCCAGGGGCGGGACACCTGCCCCTTCCAACCAAAAACCGAGGCTGCAGGACCTCCAAGCGGGGGCCCCCAAAGCAGGACCGCAGCACCCGGCCCCTGCTGAGGCGCGGGGGCCCCAACCTGACATCCCAGCGATCCTTGCCACGGCGGACCGCCCCAACCAGGCGGCAGCCCCCCCCAAGACGGGACCACGTCCGCAGGGGGGGCGGCGCCCTGGGAAAGCCAGCAGTTTGCGGCTCAGTCCAGTCCCGCCCCATTCCCAAACCCCCCCTTTTGTCCCCCTGGCCTCTCACGGGCTCCCTGCGGCCAGCGCCCAAGGCGGCAGGGCACACCAAAAAATCGCCCCACTCATGGCCAGAGCATAAGAGATTACAAAAGATGTCTCCAGGAGATAAAGCCCACTCGGAAGCAAGGAAAATCCCCGGAAGAAACTGGCTCTGCCCTCTGCTGCCCCTTTTCCATTTGCTGCCGCGAAGGATCCCAAACCCTGCCCGCCAAGGGGCACGCACTGGGGCCCGTGGCTCACATTTTCCTTTGCCCGGAATACGGGCACCTGGGGGCATCCAAGGCTGAAGGGCCCAAAATTCCCCCCTAGGCACCTGGGGGGAGCAAGGGAACCGGACGCCGCCAAGAACCACAGACACAGGGGCAGACACAAGGCACACGCAACCGTGCTTCCGTGCCCCACGATCCGTAATTTTCAACGGGAACTCGCATCCTTTTCCGCTTAGTTCCCCCGCTGTTTAAGGCAGGTCCCCATCAGAAAACGAGATTCCAGTCACCGCGCCCCCTCCTCGCCCTGGAAGTCAGTTTCCCAAACACACACAGCCCTCACATTCACATCGCCGTCTAACTTCCCCGCTGCCCTTTGGGCCCGCCGCTCCCTGATGCTTCCAAACTGTGCCACACAGCAGCACATCGAACCGTGTTTAATTTACAGGGATCTTTCCCCCCGTACCCTTAGTGTAATGTAGTTTTTCACTCACTGTCCCATTTTGTGCATTGGTTGGTTTTGGGCGGTCGGTTGTTTGGTTGGTTGATTACTTATTGGTCGCGGAGCGAGGTCTTTGCCGTGGCCCTGGCTGCCACGGATTCACAAGACTGTCTGAACCCGGGAGGGATTTTTTCCAAGGATCCTCCCGAGGGGCCGAATTGGAGGCAGCAAAACAGCCCTTTTGGGAAACTTTTACATCGCCCGGCCCCTGCCCCCGCGTGCCCCTTTAGTGGGTAGTTGGATGTGAATGGATACTTTCTACCCAATAGCAACGTTTCCATTTTAACTTCACGAATAAAATTTGGGGGAGGGGGCATACTCCCAGAATAAACTTGATCAATTCCTTTGCCTGAAAACCAGCACCTAGGGAAATGTGAACGGGGGGGGGTGGGGTGGGGGGCCGGGGGGGCAAAGCGTTTCAGGCTCCAAAAGTTATTCTGGGGGTCCCGAGAATTTCAACGAACCAACCAACCAAAGAAGAAGAAAGAAAATCAGTAAGTAAATGAATAAAAAACAAACAAACAAACAAACAAAAAAAATACATAAGAAACACAAGCGACAGTGGAAGGGGAACAATAGTGCTTTTTTGAAGGAAGGAAGGGAAATTCGAACATCGATTCCTGGGGAAAAAGCTGATGTTGTGAGACAAAGAAAACGTGGCCTGCAAGCCCGCGGGCCGCAATGAGTGACACGAGCGGGGGCAACACAACCTGTGGCACGCAGCCGTGAAGGAGTGGTGGGCATTGGAGCACAGGCCTCCTTCGGAAGGCGCACGCCCCCCGGGTCTGGCCGACAGTTTTGGGGGGGAAAAGCGGGGGGACCGGGGGGATTTTGCGCCCAAGAGCGCGGGGCCCCATGAGAACCCAGGGCCCCAAAGAGGGCGGAGCGGAAGGGGCGGTGGGCAGAAATAAAGGCCCGGCGCACGGGCGGGCCGGGCGCAGTACCAGAGATTCGGGAGGTTTTGGAGAGCAAATCCTGTGCTGGGAAAGGCCAAACCAGCGAGGAGACGAGGAAATCGCGGGGGCCCCCCGGGAGTGGGAGCGGTTTTGCGCTGTGCCCAAACCCGCGGGAAAAAAACCCCTCGGGAGCGAAGTCTGAAGCTACTGGGGGAGCCCACCTAAAGGGGAGCCACTCCCGCACCACCAGGAAAGGGGGAAAGGAGGAGAACGTGCCTGGGGGTCACGTGGAAGTCCAGTCCCCTACATCAACCCGTACCCACACAACCAGGGGAAAGCTTGGAAAACTCTCGCTTACCCATGACCCACGAACCTTTAGAGACGGCATCGGGAAGCCCGTGAAGGCTTGCTCAAACACGCGCTCCGGGACCCTTGGGCGGGGGAAACTTGGCGGCCCGCTGGAAGCTCTGGCTCGCAGGCCCCGAAGCCCAGTGCGAACAGGCACGGCACGACTCCCCAGGAGGAGCGGCGGGGCTCCAGGATGCCATCCCCAGGCCCCGGGCAGCACAGGGCCCAGGCGCTCCCTGGACATGGAAAGGGCCTCCTTCCCCCACCAAGGCCGGCTGCTCCGTCTGGGGCAAAACAATAGCGGGGCCCCGGGGGGAGCCAGAGTGCACTCTAAGACACCCGTCTACTTTTTGACGCGGCAGTGCCCCACCCCTACAGGACGCCAGGCGCCCCAGCCAAGTGTAAGGTGCCGCTCCGACCCCCACGCGAGGAGCAGGGGGAAAGAGCAGGAAGCTGTTCCCCCTTTGGGGAAGCCACGGAATGGGGCGAATCCTGTGGGGTGGCCCTCTCCGACAAGCCCCCCCTTCGCCGCTCCATGCCCTGGAGAAAAATCAAAGGAACTCCTTGCCCGCCCGCGGCTACGGAGGTTTTACTGCCACGGAGCCTTGACGAGGCAAGCCCCAGGGGCGGAGACCGGCGCCAATCGACCCACGCGCGGGATTTCTCCAGAAGCAGGGGCTCCCACAGAGCCGCAGCACCCGGGACCCCTGCTGAGCGCAGGGGCCCCAACCGACACCCAGGCGATCCTTCCAACGGCGTCACGCTTTCCACCTGGGGGCAGCCTTCTCCCCCAAAGACAGGAGCACTGTGCCGCAGGGGGGGCGGCTGCCCCCGGGAAAGCAGCAGCTGCGGCTCAGTCTCCAGTCCCGCCCCAGTGCCCAAACCAGCCTCTGTTTGTGCCTGGCCTCTTCAGGGGCTCCCTGGGGGCCAGGCCCCCAAAAGGCGGCAGGGTCACCCCAAAGAAAATCGCCCCACTCATGGCCAAAAGCATAAGAGATTACAAGAAGAGGCTCCAGGAGAACCCGCTCAGGAAGCAAGGGGCATTGCCCGGGGGAAAGGGAAAATGGCTCTGCCCTCTCGCGCCTTTCCACTGCTGCCGCTGGGGAAGGGGCCCAAGTCCCTGCCCCGGGGCCCAAGGGGGGACGCACTGAGGGCCGGCTCACAGTCTTTCCGCCCCGGAAGTACGGGCTACTCTCTGGGGATTCCAAGGGGTGAAGGCCAAAAATCCCCCCTAGGGACCTGGCGGGAGCAAGGGTCGGACGCCGCCATGAACCCCCCAACACAGGGACAGACACAAGCCACACTGCAACCGTGCTTCCGTGCCCCCGATCCGGGGAATTTCAACGGGGAACTCCGATCCCTTTTCGCTTAGTTCCATACTGTTTTAGAGGGCAGGGTCCCCATCAGGGAAACGAGATTCCAGTCAACCGCGCCCCCCCCTCGCCCCGGAAGTCAGGCAATCACACACAGCCCTCACATTCACATCGCCCTGTCATCTTCCCCGCGCCCTGGGCCCCCTGCCCCTGATGCTTCCAAACTGTGGCCACACAGCAGCACATCAACCGGTTTAATTTACAGGGATCTTTTTTCCCCGTATCCCTTTGTTTGTAATGGTAGTTATTCATCTCACGTCTATTCGTCACGGTTGGTTGGTCGGGCGGTTGTTTGGGTTGGGTTTATTTACTTATTGGTCGCTGGAGCGAGGGTCTTGCCCTGGGCCCTGGCTGCCCCGGATCTCACAAGAGTGTCTGCACCTGGGGGGAATTCACAAGGGTCCTCCCAGGGCCGGAATTGGAGGCAAGCTACCACTTCTAATCTTTTCCCCCCATCGCCCCCCCTGCCCCGCGTGCCTTCATTGGGGGTTGGGTGATGAAGGGATCTTTCTACCCACAGAACAACGTTTTTCCCTTTTAACGGTCATGAATTTAAAATTTCAGTGCTACCCCCAAATAAAATTTATCAATTCCTTTGCCTGATAAACCCGCACCTAGGGGAAAATTAGGACGGGGGGGGGTGGGGGGGGGCCGGGGGGGGCAGAGCGTTTCGGGCTCCAAAAAGATTCTGGGGGTCCCGAGGAATTTTAAAGAACCCAAACCCAAACCCAAAAAGAAGAAGGAAAGGGAAAAAGTAAGTAAATGAATAAATAAAAAAACAAACAAACAAACAAAAAATAAATCATAAGAACAGCAGCAAAGCGCAGCTGGGAAGGAAGCAGGGTAGTACGTTTTAAAGGGAAAGGGAAGGGGAAAATTAAATCGAGTCCCTGGGGGGGAAGAAGCTGATTTGTGATGACTAGAAAACGGGGCTCTGCAAGCGCCGCAGCCGCAGATGAGTGCACGGACTGAGGGCAAGCACAACCTGTGGCACCAGCCCGTGAAGGAGTGGTGGCATGTGGACACAGGGCCTTCCTTTCGGGAAGGCGCACGTCCCCCTGGTCTGCCGGACGAGTTTTGGGGGGAAACGGGGGGACCAGGGGGGGGTCTTGGCGCCCAAAGGGAGGGGGGTGGCCAATGAAACCCACGACCAAGAGGCGGAGCCGGGAAGGGGGGCGGTGGGCATATATAAAGGCCCGGCGCAGGGGCGGGCCGGGCGCAGTACCAGAGTTTCGGGGGGTTTTGGAAGAGCAAAAATCCGGTGCTGGGCAGGCGACCAGCGAGGAGACGAGGAGGATCGCGGAGGCCCCGGGAGGTGGGAGGGGCTTTGCGCTGTGCCCAGGCCCCGGGCTGGGGAACCCCGCGGACGAAGTCTTGGAGCTAGCTGGGTGACCGCACCTGAGGGAGCCACTCCTCCACCAGCCAGCAAGGGGATGGAGGAGAAGCGGGGCTGGGGGTCACTGGAAGTGCCGGGTCCGCCTGGACATCAACCCTACCCACACAAGCAGCGGAAACTTTGGAGAAAACTCTGGGCCCTTTACCCATGACCCCACCATCCTGAGGGGGAGGGGCATCAGGAAGACCGTGAAGGCTTGCGCAAACACGCGCTCCTGGCCCCTTGGGGCGAGGGACTTGGCGGCCCGCTGGAAGAGGCTGGCTCGCAGGGCCCCGAACCCCAAAGGGGAAGGCGGGCATCGGCACACTCCCCGAGGGGGGAGCGGCTGGGCTCCAGGATGCCCCTCGCCCGGGCCCCCGGGGCAGCACGGGGCGCCAGCCTCCCGGACAGGGAAAAGGGGCCTCCTTCTCCCCCCAGAGGACAGGGCGTGCTCCTGTGCTGGGGCAGAACTGAGAGGCTGCACCCGGGGGAGCCAGGTGCACTCTAAACCCCGTCTACTCGGGACGGGGGCAGGCCGCCCTCCCTACAGGACGCCAGGCGTCCACCCCATGAAGGTGCCGTCTCGACCCCCCCGGGGAGGAGCGGAGGACGGCGGGAAGCGTGTTCCGCCTTGGAAGCCAGCGGAATGGGGCGGAATCCTGTGGGGTGGCCCTCTCCGGACAAACCCCCCCTGCCGCTCCATGCCCTGGAGAAAAACAAAGGGAAACCCCTTGCCGAGCCGCGTGGCTTACGGGGGCTTCACTCCCAGGGGCCTTGACGGGGGACAAGCCCCAGGGGCGGGAGACCTGGCCCAATCGCCCCCGACGCTGCAGGACTCCCCAGAGCAGGGCTCCCAGCATGGAGCCGCAGCCCCCGGGGACGCTGCTGAGGCGCAGGGGGGCCCCCAAACCGACATCCCGGCGATCCTTTCCAACGGCGCACGCGTCCACCTGGGCGCCTTCTCCCCCCAAAAACAAAACACTGTGCCCCGGAGGGGGGGCGACCCTGGGGAAAAACCAGCAGCTGCGGCTCAGTCCCGTCCCGCCCCAGTGCCCAAACCACCTCTGCTTGTGCCCTGGGCCCCTTCACGGGCTCCCTGCGGGCCACGCCCAAAGGGGGCAGGGTCAGCACCAAGAAAATGCCCCACTCATGGGCCCAAACAAAGAATTACAAGAAGATGTGCTCCAGGGGATGAGCCCAGCTCAGGAACAAGGACATTGCCCGGGGGAAAGGGAAAATGGCCTGCCCTCTGCTGCGCCTTTCCACTGCTGCCGCTGGGAAAGGGGTCCCAATCCCTGCCCGGGGCCCAAAGGGGGGACGCACTGAGGCCGTGGCTCACTCTTCCTGCCCAGGAAAACGGGCACTCTCTGGCATTTCCCAAAGGGGTGAAGGCCAGACATATCCCCTGCCTAGGCACCTGGCGGGAGCAAGGGATGCGACGCCGCCATGAATCCACAGACCGGGGCGACACAAGGCCACACTGCAACCGTGCTTCCGTGCCCCACGATCCGGTGAATTTGCAACGGGAACTCGCGATCCCTTTTGCAGTTCCATACTGTTCAAGGGCAGGGGCACATCAGGAAAGAGGATTCCCTCACCGCGCCCCCTCCTCGCCCCGGAAGTCATGCAATCACACACAGCCCTACATTTACATCGCCCTGTCTATCTTCCCCCGCCCTGGCCAGCCTGCTCCCTGAGCTTCCAAACTGTGGCCACACACGCACATCAAACCCTGTTTAATTTACAGGGATCTTTTTCCCCGGTATCCCCTTTGTTTGTAATGGAGTTATTCATCTCACTGCTATTTGTGCACTGGTTTTTTGGGCGGGGCGTTGTTTGGTTGGGTTTATTTACTATTGGTCGCTGGAGCGAGGGGCTTGCCCTGGCCCGGGGTGCCACGGATCTACAAGACTGTCTGAACCTGGCGGGGAAATTTCCCAAAGGGCCTCCCGAGGGCCGGGAAATTGGGGGAAAAGCTACCAGGTTTCCCGGGAATTTTTTTCACATCTCCCCGGGCCCCTGCCCCCGCTGCCTTCATGTGGGTAGTTGGATGTTTGAAGGGGAAATACTTTCAAACCCACAGTTTGCAACGTTTCCATTCTAACGGGTCACGGAATTAAATTGCATGTGCAACCCCCCAAAAAAACCCTTGATAAATTTTCCTTTTGGGCCTGATAACCGGGCACCTGGGGAATGTGGGACGGGGCGGGGTGGGGGGGGGCCCCGGGAGGGCAGAGCTTTTGGGGCCTCCAAAAAAGTTTTTTCTGGGGGCCCCCGGGGGAAAATTTCAACAAACCCAAACCCAAACCCAAGAAGAAAAAGGGAAGGAAATCAGTAAGAAATGAATAAAAAAACCAAAAAAAACCCAAACAAACAAATAAATAAATACATAAAAACCAGCAGCAAACGACAGCGGAAAGGGAAGCAGGTTAGAAACTGTTTAAAAGGAAAGGGAAAGGGGGAATATTCGAAAAACCCCGCCCCCCGGGGGAAAAGGAAGCTGAGGGTTTATACTAAAAACGTGGCCGCAAGCGCCGCAGGCCGCAAAAATATGAAAAACGGAGTTTGGGGGCAAGCACAACCTGGGGAAACCACCCGTGAAGGATGGGGGGCATGGGAGCACGGGGGCCCCCTTTGGGGAAAAGGCGCACGCCCCCGGGGCTGGCCGGCCCGAGCTTGGGGGGAAAGCGGGGGGACCGGGGGAGGGATTTTTGGGGCCCCCCAAGGAGCGCGGGTCCCCAAATAAAGAAGCCCACGAGCCAAAGGGCGGAGCCGGGAAAGGGGGGCGGTGGGCAGTATAAAAGGCCCCGCGCACGGGGGGGCCGGGGCGCAGTACGAAAATTCCGGGGGGGTCTTGGAAAGCAAAAATCCTGGGGCGGGGCAGGCGACCCCGGGGAGACGAGGAGGATCGCGGAGGCCCCGGAGGGGGGAGCGGCTTGGGGCTGTGCCCAGGACCCGGCGGGGAACCCCGCGGGAGCGAAGTCTTGAGGCTAGCTGGGAGCCGCACCTGGGGAGCCACCCCCCAAAACCACCAGGCAAGGGAGGGAGGAAAGGGGGTTTCTGGGGGGTCCACGGGGAAATGCCGGGGGTCCGCCTGGCCATCAACCCTTTTACCCACACAAGCAGCGGAAAGCTTGGGGGGAAAAACCCCTCCCGGGTTTTTCCCAAAGACTCCCCCAAACCTGGGGGAGAGGGGCTTTCGGGAAAAACCGGGGGGGCTTCGCAAACACGCGCCCCGGGGGACCCTTTGGGCCCGGGGGATTTTGGGGGCCCCCGCGGGAAAAGGGTTTGGCCCTGGGCGGGGCCCCCGGAAGCCCATGCGGAAGGTCAGGCATCGGCACACTCCCCAGGGAAGGCGGCGGGCCCGGGATGCCCCCCATCGCCCAGGCCCCCGGGGAGCACAGGGGGCAGGGGCTCCCGGACATGGGAAAAGGGGCCCCCTTCTCCCCACCAAGGGCATGGGGTGCTCCTGTGCTTGGGGGAGAACTAGATGAGGCTGCCCCGGGGGAGCCAGAGGCACTCTAAACCCCTTTAAATCTGGACCCCGGGCAGGGCCGCCACTCCCTACAGGGCGCCCCGGGGTCCAAAAGGGGGCCCTTTTCCCCGGGTTGGGCCCCTCTTGAGCCCCAGGGGCCCGGGGGGACAGGGGAAAAGCAGGAAGCCCTGTTCCGCCTTGGGAACCAGGAATGGGGGGGGAAACCTTCGGGGGGCCCTCTCCCGGGCAAAACACCCCCCGCCCTTTGCCGCTCCATGCCCTTGGGGAAAAAAACACAAGGAACCCTTCCGACCGCGAGGCTTACGGAAGGGTTTTACTGCCAAGGAGCCTTTACGGGGGAGAAGCCCCGGGCGGAGACCTGGGGCGATCGACCCGGGCTGCAGGGCTCTTTCCCAAACCCGGGGCCCCAAGCAAGGGCCCAGCACCCGGGGCCTGCTGAGGCCCCAGGGGCCCCCCAAACCGACAACCCAGGCGAAACCTTGCCAACGGTCACGGGGTTTCCCCCACGGCAGCCTCCCCCCAAAGCAGGGGCACTGTTTCCCCAGGAGGGGGGGCTGACCCCCGGGAAAGCCCCAGCTGCGGCTAGTCCCCCAGTCCCGCCCCGTGCCCAAACCAACCTCCCGCTTGGGGCCCCGGGGCCCCTTTACCGGGGTCCCCGGGCCAGCGCCCAAAGGCGGCAGGGGCAGCACCAAAAAAAAACGCCCCCCTCAAGGGCCCAAAAGCATAAAAAGATTAAAGGGAAAAATGTGCCTTTTTCCCCGGGGATACCCAGCTCAGGAAGCAAGGGACATTGCCCGGGGGAAAGGGAAAATGGGCCCCTGCCCTCGTGCGCCCTTTCCCCTGCTGCCGCTGGAAGGGATCCCAAGTCCCCCCCCAAGGGGGACGCACTGAGGCCGTGGGTCACATCTCCTGCCCCGGAATACGGCTACTCTCCGGGAAATTCCCAAGGCGTGAAGGCCAGACATAACCCCTGCCCAGGGACCGGGGGGGAGCAAGGGATCGGACCCCCGCCCCTGAATCCACAGACACAGGGACAGACACAAGGGGCCCCACGCCAAAACCTGCTTCCCTGCCCCCCGATCCCGGGGAATTTTCAAAGGGGAAATCGCGATCCCTTTTTGGGGGGGGTATTTTCCCCCTAGCTGTTTAGAGGGCGGGGCCCAACGGAAATCGAGGAAATTTCCCGTCACCGGGGCCCCCCCCCTCGCCCCGGGAAATCAGTGCAATCAAAACACAGCCCTCAAAATTTACATCGCCCTGTCATCTTCCCCCGCTGGGCCCCGGGCCCGCCTGCCCCCGATGCTTCCCCAAAAAGGCCAAACCCCACACTTTTAACCGTGTTTAAAATTTTCAGGCATTTTTCCACGGTATCCCTTAGTTTGTAATGGGGAGAAAAAATCTCACTGTCTATTCGTGGGACGGTTTTGGGTTTGGGCTGGTCGGTTTTTTTGGTTGGGGTTTTTTTACTTTTTGGTCCTGGGGGCGAGGGGTTTTCCGGGGCCCGGCTGCCACGGGTCTCACCCAAGGGCTTTTGAAACCCGGGAGGGAAAATTTACAAGGATCCCCCCGAGGGCCGGGAAATTTGGGGGCAACCCACACAGGCCCTTTTGGAAACTTTCCCCAACCCGCCCGCCCCTGCCCCCCGGCCTTCAGTGGGTAGTTGGGTGGAAAATGGGATACTTTTTACCCCCAATAAACAAAAGTTTTTCCCTTTTAACTGGGCACTGAAATTTAAAATTTCAAGTGCATAACCCCCCAGAAAAACCTTTATCAATTTCCTTTTTTCCCGATTAAACCCCGGGACCTA